>VMDO01022017.1:0-34291 GCA_007922755.1 Pedetes capensis
GCTAATTGAATTGCCATTAGATGGGTCTCCCTTCTGGGACTGTGTGACATTTATTAGTTCAGAGCTTTTCATTTTCACATCTTACCACAATCCTAGGGACTGCCTTAGAGCACAAAAAGCATTCAATATAGATTTTCTGGCTAATTGATTTATTGATGAATTAACTGGAAAAACTACACATTCTATAAGGTGTTAATTATGTCCAAAATCCAATGAGACTTGGGGAATTGTGTTTTGACTAAACTATTTGCTTTCAAGAAGTTAAAAAAAAAAAAAAGCGTAGGCTCTTTGACCCCTACATTTTCCATAATTGTTACAGAATGCTTTTACAGTCAGAAAATTGGCTCTAAAAATAACTAAATAAGTAAATATACCACTTAAAATTTAAAAACAGACATGGCAGACACGTCGGTGACTCTGGAGAAATGAGACTGGGTTTTTTCCCACTGTCTGTGTTTGGCCAGAGGTTGGCATCCCACTCCCTTCTCCTCTTAAGTGGTTCTGGAAGATTCGAGCAGAAACCACAGGATGAAGTAGAGCAATGGTTTCATGGATCAGGAAAAGGAGCCAAGACCTACTGAAGTTGTCTGCTCAGGCAAAAGCCCTGATCCAGCAAATTTCTCAGCAAGCTCCATCTATATTTATAGCTTTGAAAAGCTTTTGGGAGCATGGAACAGTCAGGCTGGTGGAATCCTGGTTCTGGGAGGTGCAGAGGACACCGTGTTCCCTCCTGGATTAGATAGCAAGAGAGCCAAGGGTTGGGTTTCTGAGTCCTTTCCTCATCCTGAAGGAGACACCTGGCCTCTCCGAGTCTTCATATCTTCCTTTAATTAATAGAATTTATTTGTCCTATTTGATTCATAAAGCATACAACAATAAAAGCCACCATTTACTTCTTGTTGTTATTGTTAGGCGTCGTTGAGTCAGGTTCGACTCACAGCAACCCTGTGTATAACATAATGAAACACTCCCCGATATGACACTGTGCCATGCCCAGCACTGTGTCCATGCATCTCTACCATTCATAGGGTTTTCAATGGCTGATCCTTTTGGGAGTGGGCTGCCAGGTCCTTCTCCCATTTTTGCAGTGCTGTGGGTTGAACCAGGGCCTTGGAGAGTGCAGAGCAAGCACTTTATCAACTGAGCTAACCCCTAACCCCTTTTACTTAATATTTATTGTGTTTGAGACACTGGGTTAAAAGTCATTCCATTTACACAAGGATGCTATTTTTAAATCCTCAATCTATAGATGGTGTAACTGCAGTTAGTGGAAATTAAGGAATTTGTCCAAGGCTTACATAGCCTGGTGAGGGATGGACCAAGGATTTGACCTTGGATCTACCTGGCTCTAGAGCCTTACATCTCAACCTCTAAACTGCTGCGGGGCTGATTTGTGATCAAATGTGACAAGGTACAAATGGATGAGTTGGGGGAACAGCCATTGACTGAGCCTCTGTTAGGAGCCCAGCGCATTACAAGCGTCACAAAGATGAGCCGGTGTTAAGTTGAAAGGGGACTGTAATAGCAGGTCTCCATGTGCAAAGCAAACATAAGCCAAGTTCAAGCCCCACTCCCTCCAAAGAACAGGATGGCCAGGGAGTGGAGCTATCACTTTGCAGCCCCTCCTTCCTCTTTCTGCTGTCCTGGAAAGCCCCAGGTCGCACTCCTTGGCTAACCTCTCCCTGATCATCCAGTGATTCCCTCTGTTCCTTCTGCTTCGTGGTAGCAAAGGGCAAGAGAACCACTGGCCGCTCCCGGCTCTTCGGTGCCAGTCTGCCTGGCACCATGTCTGATCAAAGCTCTCCAAGGAACAGCAACCCTCTCCTCCTCCCCAGATTCCTGAGATCCAAGCTTGTAAGGAGAAGCCTATTCACTCTTCCGGCACAGCAAGCGCCTGCTCAAACCATAAGGGCACCAAGACCCATTTGTCGGGAGCCACAGGCCCGACATGAGTTAAAAGGCAATGCCTGGATAAATGTATACGTGCCTGAGAGCTTGGCTACATGACAAACGTGACCATAGCAGGAAGCTCTGCTACCTGTGGAATGAGGAAACAGCACATCAGAGGCTCTGTGACCAAGGGACGTGCAGTCCTTCTGGTTCCTTAGATCTGAACTTTGTTCCTTGATTGTATCTTTAGGATTAATCTGTTACTGGGGGCTAACTAAGCTGATTGTAAACTTTATGACTGTTACAAAGCCCATTGTACTGCAGTTACCTTTGTGAGCTGTCTTTTGTATCTCCTTGAGTTACTATATAAACATGAGTATAGAGAATAAAGTTTTGCTCAAGACCATCAGTCTTGGCCTCTTCGTCTCCTTCATCCTCGGCTCTCCCCTTCACCCGGCTGGACCGCGGCACCCATTGAGCCTCCTGAGCAAGAGAAGCAAATGAACATCTCATCTGCTTCTGATGAAGCTCCAGCTGAGAAAATAAGACACAGCACATTCCCCACCAGGCCATTCTGCCAGATTACATTCCTAATGAATTGCTCTGTGGCACCTACGTGCTCTCATTTAATCCCCACGTTGGTGCCGCGAGGCTCATCTGCAGGTTTAAGCAGGGGCAAGTAGCTGATTACACGCTATGCAAAGGGATCGTGTTGCTACGGGAAAATCACACCTCCTCTGTGCTAAGGGCAGGACCGGTGTTGGGAGCATGCTGTGTGCAAGACAGAGCGAGGGAAGCCTTCCCAGGCCAGCTACCCAGATCACCCTCAACCAACCAGGTTATGAGGTGGTAAGATGCACGGTTGCTAGGGAATAGCCATGGTCACTGTGAATATTTATTAAGAATCTACTATGCCCTTTCATGGGCTGGGATTTAGCTCAGTTGGTAGAGCTCCGCTCTGCAGTCTCTGAGATCCCGAGTTCCATTCCTAGCACCTCAAAAATGGGAAAAAGACCTGGCAACCTACTCCCAAGGCAATCCCGAAACAGTCATCCATTGAAAACCTTATGAGTCGGATACCGACTCGACAGCACCTAACAACAACAACAACAACTATGCCCTTTCACGCCATGGTGCTTTTAGTCACATCATATGTTTGTGAGAGCTGGACAGTGAATAAGGGAGACAGGAGAAGAACTGATGCAGACAAACATTGAATATACCATGGACCGCCAAAAGAACCAACAGATCCATCCTAGAAGAAGTGCAACCAGAGTGCTCCTTGGAAGCAAGGATGGCTAGACTGTGTCTTATGTATTTTGGACCTGTTGTCAGGAGGGACCGATGCCTGGAGAAGGACATCATATTTGGGAGAGTGGTGGATCAACAACAACAACAAAAAAGGAAGACCTTCAACTAGACAGATTGACACAGTGGCTATAACGACGAGATTAGACATAAAAAAGATTGTGTGCCTGGCACAGTGTGGAGTAGTATTTCATTCTGTTGTTCATAGGGTCACTATGCGTCGGACCCAACTTGACAATACCTAACAACAACAAATGCCCTTTACCACTAGCTAAACCCCTTTAGTATGTTATCCAGTTTCATCTCACAGCAACAAAGAAATAGAAGTGTGATTGCTTCAATTTTACAAGAGAGAAAATGAAAGCTTACAGGAAGTTAAGGGTCTTTCCTGAAGTCTTTGGGCCAGCAAGTGATAAAATCAGGATCTGAATCGCAGCAATGAGATTCCAGAAATGATACTGGCTCTCACAGCTCTTCTGCAACCCAGACCCACAAGGCAGCTGCTATGACTCTCTTTTTACAGCTGAGGAAGTAACAACTTGAAGGCATAAAAAAAACTTGCTCAGCTTAGTAAGCAATGGAGCCAGAATCCCATTTGTGACAGTTGTGATTCGGATCTCAATGTCTCCCCAAAGGTCCTGTGTTTGGACACTTGGTCTCCAGGTGGTGGCGCTGTCCTGAGAGGTTGTGGGACTTTGGGAGGCGAGATCTGGCTTGGAGGAAATGAGTCAGTGGGGGTGGGCTTTGAAGGTTTTTATCCAGACCCCTGGATCCAGTAAGATTTCTCTGCTCTCCGCTCCTCATCACCAAAATGGGAGGCTCTGTGCGATAGGCCCTGCCCTGCCTGCCCGGCCACCATGCCTGCCGCCATTATGGAGTGGGAGCCTCTAACTGTGAGCCCCCAATGAATCTTTCCTCCCATAAATTCTTTCTGGTGGGTCTCTCTGCTACAGCTACATACCAGCTAACATACTGACCAAAGTTGGTCTACTAGTGTACTTGCTTGCAATAAAGTGCTTTGAAAAGCTAAAAGGAACACACAAACCTAATCTAACTTTTCTCCCCAATTTTTCTCTTGTCTTCGCCCCTAGGAAAGAGTTAACATGTCTTTTTTAAGGGGTTGGATCACAAATTATGGGAAGGGGAAAAAGGTTACAATTCCTTAAAAGGCTCTATTCAAACACAGTCACCACTTGATCTGTGCTAGAAAAATTTGTAAAAACTATGAAAATACTAATAGCAAAACAAGGTTTTTTTTTGAGATAGTCTCACTATGTAGCACACGATAGCCTCAAATTCACAATCCTCCTGCCTCTGCCTCCTGAGTGCTGGGATTATAGGTATGCACCAGCATGCCGGCCATAATAGCAAAATGTTACATGGTGTTTATTACATGCGATTTATAAACGCATTTACTGTTCAGCCCTCTGAACAACTTTATTGTTGTTGTAGTTAGGTGCTGTAGAGTCATGTCCGACTCATAGCGACCCTTACAGGGTTTTCAATGGCTGACTGTTTCTTGGGATTGCCTTGGGAGTGGATTGCCATGTCCTTCTCCCATTTTTGAGGTACTGGGAATCGAACTTGGGACCTCAGAGACTGCAGAGCGGCGCTCTGCCAACTGAGCTAAATTCCAGCCCGAACAACTTTATTAGGGCAGTATTAATGATCTGATCTTGAAAGATGAGCAACCAGCTCTTCTAGGGGAACCATGATTTGTAGCATTTGCCACTGTCCCTGGTGTAAATACTCCCACATGACCATGGCAAGCTACCAGCGTGATGTCATCGATCTCAGAGTTGCAGGGGATGCACCTCCCAGGCCCCTGGGAAGGTACATTTCTTATGTTAGGGGACAAGGTGTCCATCCCATGCCATTGCTACCACGCAGAAGCCATGGACACCAATCACCCCAGGAGGAGAGGTCATAGCAAAGCGGATTATGATAAGTATCGATGTACGAGTTTATTGCCTTTGGTATTAATCACAAGTTTATAACATTTAATTTTTAACAATGGTCATGTCTGACAACCAGCTTTCGAAAGTTCTGTTAAACAATCGGCTCTCATTGGCTCTCTCTGCCTTTAGCACACAACTGGTCAGTAGGATTATTGCCATTTAAAAGGAGAGGGAAATTGAGGCTCTGGAATCGCCTTTTATCCACCTCATCTATGACTCCTCTTGTAAGACAAGATCGTTCTTGTAAGACAAGGTCGTTCCAACCTGAAGCCCATGGGCTTTCTTTTGGGTTTTTCTCAGGCCGTAACATCAAGTGCGTTTGATGGGCGAGTCACAGAGGGTGTTGGTTTTTCACGTGGCTTCTTCCCCAGACCTTGGGAGCAAGCTAAGGCATCCACCTGCGTCTGTGGTCAAGGGGCCAGGGGCCTGCGATTGGTTGTGCTTGGAGTCTGGCCGGCAGGCCTTGACCCCCGGGCGTGACTGCGTCTGCGTTCAACCACACATCCATTATGGAAAGGAGGGTCCCTTAATGTAGCGCAAATTATAGCTGGAACACAAGCAAATTGCCGGCTTTTACTAGCACATAAACTGAACGGAACCTTTGAGATAGATCCGCATTACCCTAAACGGCATCCATAATTCATACCTGCAGCAGAAACGCTTCCCTCTCCCAGGGCTGGAGCGATCTATTATTGATGGGCCCCTCCGAAGGCCACGACTCAGTTTCTCGCTCCCCAGCCATCTGCTGGCCGCGTGGTCAATTCCTCAGGCAGCGGCAGCCCATTTATTCATCAGAATCAACTCCCAATTACTTTCTTACCAGGACGGGGGGCAAGAGGGTGTTATTTAAGGAATCAAAGTGAGTGTTTCTAGAACAGTCCCTCCAGCCTCATCCCTGTAAAACTAATCAATACATACAGAACCAGAAATAAAGAGCAGCTCTCCCCTCTCTCTCTGCAGAGGGCTGGGTGGCCCAGAGCTTTGGGAAGCCCATAGAGAAATCGCTGCATCTTTGAGCATAGGATTTAAGTCACTGCAGAAAGCAGAGAATTGTACCCCAGGATCTTTGTTAACAATCTAACAACGCTGTGAGACAAGGACTGGCCATTCCTCTTACTTTATAGAGGGGGAAACTGAGGCTTCAGCTGCCAAAGGTCACTCAACTAGTAGGTGGCAGGGACAGGGTTTTTTTGAGCCCAGAAAACCTGACACCACTCTATTGTCCTAACCACTGCTCCATGCTGCCACCTGGAGGAAGAGACCGGGAACTCACAACCTACTTCCAGCCCCTGGCAAATACCTAAAGGAATGTGGAGTCGCTGCAAAAACCCCAATCAACCAGGTAAGTAAGGAGGAAATTTTTTTGTATTATGGCTGCTTTGTGGTGCAATTTGTTGCCTTATTGGATGGCTACTTGATGACTAAATTAATTAGTGGGTATTAATAAATACAAGTGGGTTGGGGGGGATGTTTGTTTTGTTTTGAGATAGTGTCTCTCTACGTAGCCCAGTCTGGTTTGTAACTCAAGATTCTCCGGCCTCAGCATCCTAAGTGCTGGGATTACAGGTGTGCGCCTCCATGCTTGGCCAGAAGTCTTTGTCTTTTCAAAATGAGTACAGGGGTGGGAGGGAAGGTAGACTATGAAAGAGTACTCAGCATTTAACAGGCTGAGCTGCCCTGGACAAAGAGCCATCGGGGTTTAGAGCTGAAAGGTAGGATTCATCAAATGCTCCCAACTTATAGTAACCCAATGTACAACAGATGAAACACTCCCTGACACTGCCATGCCCGACACTATGTCAGTGCTTCTCTGCTGTTCATAGGGTTTTCAATGGCTGATTGTTTGGGGAGTGGGCTGCCATGTCCTTCTATTTTTGCAGTTCTAGGGATTGAACCTGGGGCCTCAGAGAGCGCAGAGCAGCACTCTACCAACTGAGCTAAACTCCAGCCCTAATGGGAGGGTGCTTGTGATCTAATCACCTCTCACAGGTCCTACCTGGTCCTGCCTTGTAATTCTTCACAAGGGAGATGGAATTTCAACCTGAGTTTCAGTGAGAACATTCAAATCAGAGCAGTATGCCACAGAAGAATATCTAACCAGGCCACCAGAATGAGGAGAAGAGTCGAACTCCGCCTATTTCCCTCTAGCTCCACTGCCCCTGCTGACCTGTGACACCATTCTCTCTCCCTGGGGTCCCAGCAATACCTTGAAGTGGTCTTCCTGGCTCCGTCTCTCTCCTGCCTCTGGACCATCAGAGCCAAGATGATTTCTCTAAATCACAGAGCTGATGTTGAAGCCCCGTCCTGGACCCTCAAATTCTCTGCCCCATGACTAAAACCCTTCTATGGCTGCCCACTGCCTCCAGGATAAAGCCCCGACCCCTCAGCATGATTGATAGGACCCTTTATGACAGAACCCCTGTTTGATTTTTCTAGTCCAGTGGGTCTCATCAAAGAGCAATTCCATCCCCCAGAAGACATTTGTCAATGCCTGGAGACAATTATGACAGCCACAGCTGGGAGAAGGGACTATTGGTACCCAGTGGGCAGAAGTCGGGCATGCTACTAAATATCCTACCTTGACATAACAGCCCCACAACAAGGAATGCCCAGCCCCAGAGGGACCTGGGAATATTGTCACATCTCCCCTCTCCATCACTCCACCATCCAGCCTGCTAAGCTTCTCTCCACTTCTCTAATGTGCTGTGTTCGCTCTGCTTTTTAGGCCTTTCTGCTGGAGTGCCCTCCTCTTAGAATGCTCTTCCTCTGCCGCCCCTTGGCTTGGCTAAATTCCATGTGCTCTTTTATTCTCAGACATCTCTTCTTCCAGGAAGCTTTCTTGCTCCAAGGCTGACCCAAAGGGCCCAACTGGTAACCAGAGAAAGACCCCTATCGAGTTCCTGTAATTTCCCACTTGATTATCTGCCTTTCTCAAAGATGCTCCGAGCTCCATAGGGACCATATCTGGTTTGTGTTCTGCTTTGTGCCCACCTGTCCCAGGATGGTATTTGGAATGCAGCAGGTGCTCAATGAGTGTCTGTTGAACAACTAAATAAATGAACGAAGTGTTAGAATATAAGAACAGGGAATAAGATGTAGCTGGGCAACTCCTGAAGCCCGAGGCTAGCTCTCACAGAATCCCAGGGGCATGCTGTGTCCAGGAGCTGCCTACATCACAGAGCTAGGGACGAGTGACTGCTGGCCTCCATTTTTCTGGCCTCAAAGGAAGAGAGATGCCTCTGGCAACCACTGGGCCCTCCATCCCTTCTCTAGACTCCACTCCTTCATTATTTCCTGCCCTCTTCATCTTGACATCAAAAGGTGCCTCTTTACCACCACCTTCTCCTCCCTATCCAAACAATAGCTCAAGTCTCCCCAAACTTGAAATAAAAGATAAAATGATCCTTCCTTCTAGCAACCACATCTTCCCTCTTCATGTCTATGCATCTCCTGGAATCTGTACTCAGAAGCTCCATTGCCATCCAGGACCCCCATGGGGCGCCATTCACACTGAGCTCTGCAAGAACAGCATGTACACAGTGCTGCTGGGTGCGACACTATGAGAGACGCCTCCCTATGGCGCTCCACCCTGTGTCCATTCACTGCTCTCTGGCTCCCAACATCACCCGGAAAATGAGTGTAGATGATACTGTATTTGTCAAGCCCAATGAGCATTTTGAGTTGGGACCTTGCTCCATTTCTGGGGATGGTGGCATGGTTGACTTTCCCCTTGGCTCCCAGGACACCCGTCTCTTCTGGTTTTCTTTCTCTCCCTCCCTCAGACTGAGACTCAGTGTCCTCTAGATCTAGATGTTCACCTGAATTCTGTTCTTGCTTCTTATGAAATCCCAACACTTCATGCATCTCACCTCCACACTGTCAGCAAATGCCATACATCTGCCTTCCTGACTCTTTCTTGAATCTACCACCTTCTTGCTGTCTCTACTGCAACCGCCTTAGCTCAGAGCCTCTCCTGGACTCTTCACCTCCATTTTCCCTTCCCCAGACACAGCCCATCCAGCTGCCAGCATGAATTCCCCATAGAATGGGGTCCTCTGTACCCTTCCTCTCTTTAATACTTCCTCAGCCTCACCTCCACAGCCAACATCATCTGGCTGCATTGGTGGTGGTGGTGGTGTTGCCATCGAGTCAGTCCGACTCATAGCAACCCTATGTACAACGGAATGAAACACTCCCTTGATGCCGTGCCTTGACTGGCACTTTTGTCAGTGCTTCTCTGCTATTGAGCTGCATTAAAAGAGAAATAACAGCAAAGTTCACCAAATCAAATGCAGTCCAATGCTGGTGCTTGTTTGATGTTCTGAGAAGGTCCAAGGGGTTTTTCTAGTGCATGAACACACCTGTAAGTGCACAGACGTTATGCTAAGAGAACAGGACAATAGTCACCAGGTATACATGTTTTTCTTCTAAGTCTCACCCAAAGACTGTGACAGTGTAGATCCCAGGACAAAACCAGAAACAAGTCTCATTTGACTTAATTATAGGAAATTGTAGAAAGATGGAGCCAGGATCCTGGGTAGGATTTTTTTTTTTAAAGACAAGAAACCAAGAAACTGTACTTCCAAAATCCCATCCAATGTGATTCTCTATGGACCACTTGGACCCCCAAGGAAATACTTGATGCCAGCCTCTGAATTCTGACTCTCTCCATGAACCTCTTCTAATAAGCCTAGTTTTTGTTGTTGTTGTTGTTGTTGTTGTTTTCTTGATAATGGACTGTGTCCTTCCAGATCTAACAGGTTATAAAGGCAATTCCGCAAAAGCAAACTCCATCTCATTGTTAAACTATTTAGAACACTGGTACTTCCTTGCCCCCCCACCCCACGACCTCCAGGACAAAGTCCAAAATGTGAAGATAATCATAAGAGCGGGGGCATAGAGAACGTCAGAAATATCCCAAGACCTCGGAAATGTTTCCCCAATGCTTTCTGCCTGCCAAACAGCTTACAAATAGGTGAGGCCGTAGAGGGACCCGCGGCTGCCGTGTAGACGGTGTCTGACGTGGGCTGCCCAGGAGGCCAGCACCCCATCGTCCCCCAATAAATCAGGAGGTCATTTTTCACTGAAGCAAAGCTCAATACTCCCATCGCTTTCTCCCCTAACCAGCCCTGAGATTGCTCTGTGCTCTTTATTACCTTTCAATGACTTAAGCCCCTGGACCGAATAACTTCATCAAGGTGTCAACCTAAACAGATTTTCCCCATAATGGTCCAACTCTCACAGGTTCTTAATGAAAAATATTGATTCCCAAGGATTAGTTGCAGATTTATGTGCTGGGATGCTGATCTCTCTGTCACCTGACACCTTATCAGTGGATGGAAGGACCTAGTTTTCCGTCGTGGTGTTAAAAAAGCAATCACTGGCTATGTCAAGGGGCAGCTTAGGTCCAGAAAAACAAATAAAATTCTGTGTCTGGAGCTTTGGAATACTTAACAGATAGTGGAGAGGGTGGGGGAGCGCCATGGCACCGAGACACCTGTCCGCCTTCTCTCATCGGCGTCTTCACTGGGTGGGTTGAGAGGCGACCAGGTGCGGAGGCGCCTGAAGAGCCCATGGGATGAGCACCTGCGCCTCTTGGGCTGCCTGATCGATCTCTGGGACACAGCAGAAGAAAAAGCACCCTGTCTGAGGCTGGCGACATGGGCTGGAAGGAATTCAGCCGCTGCCATCTTGAAGTAGCATTCCATCAACCCCAGCTCGGGGTGGCTCTGCCAGCTCGCTCTGTTACAGGCAGTTCTTTTGTGTGTGTGTGTGTGTGTGTTATTGAGGGTTAAACCCAGGGCCTTGAGCTTGCATGCTTTGCAAGTGCTGGACCACTGAGCTGCACCACAGTCCACTTTTTTACTTTTTGAGACAGGGTCTCACTAAGTTACACAGACTGCCTCTGGTCTCGAACTTGAGATCCTCCTGCCTCCACCTCCCGAGGCGCTGGGATGACAGGCGTGCGCTACCACGCCCGGCTTGCTACAGGCAGTTCTTGGGGACAAAGTCGAGATCCTGATGCGCAAAACCTCAGCAAGCTGGAAGGCAGAGTCTCTCCCATCACACAGAGGTGGCCGGAATACGGAATGAGATGCACTCATCGTTGATTTGCTAGACAGAGAGCGAGGTCTGCCATGGGCCAGCCTTGTGCTGAGCACTGGGGACACCGGAGTGGGCAAAGCCAGGTGCAGGTTCCTTCAGAGGGAAGGCAGACTCAAACAAACAAACAAAAAAGACAGTAGATGCAGAATTGTGACTGTGGCTCACTAAGACGCTGGGGTGGGGGGTACAGGCGGCAGCAGCCTGGCACGAGGGCTTTGACATAATGAGAGAGGTCAAGGGGGATTTTTCTGGGATGTGATGGTCAAGGTAACACAGGGAGGATGCGGAGTTCCTTGGGAAAGCAGGGAGCATGAGGGAATTAGGGCAGAGGAGGTCGTACACACAGAAACCTCTTCTGCAGGGAGCCAGATGCCGCAAGTGTGGCCAGAATGCAGGGAGAGGTGGGTGGGAACCTGGCACCAGAGGGGTCCACCAAAGCGGCGGGCAGAGGCCACATGGTGGCTTCAGGTCCCCGTTCCAAGAGCCCTTGGAAGCCCCTGGAAGGTGGTCAGATCTGCACTTTGCAAAGGTCACTGGCTCCTCAGTGGAGCGTGGATTGCAAACATTTGGGAGTAAATGCGAGGGGCCAGGAGGAGTGAGGGAGTGAAGGCAGGGCTCCAGGCGCGAGATGAAGCAGCGATGTTGCTGGAGACGGAGAGCAGGGGAAGGAACTGAGGGGTGCTTTGGAGGGGAAATCAACAGGCACTGACGCTGAGCGGAACGTGGGGTGGGTGTGAGAAGGGGGAACACTGGCGACACGAATGGCCACCTGGTATCTCCACTCAGCTGCTCCCAGCCTGCAGGCCCGTCACTTTCGTAGGGCCACCAAGGATGTTTTCTTACCACTGAGGGGTGTGTCCGGAGCAAGGTTCTTATTTTCAATTTCCAGAGCAGAAGCTGGAAAACTTCTCCAAAGGGCCAGAATGAAAGGATTTGGGGTTTTGAAAACTGTACCACCTCTGTCTCCATTACTCCTGCTGCCATAAAGCACAAGTAGCCACAGACAATAAGGAAACAGTTGTGGCTGTGCACCAATAAAACTTTATTTAAAAGGGCGGGGTAAGCAAAGGTGGGTGCGGTGGCACAAGCCTGTAATCCCAGGGACTTGGGAGGTGGAGGCAGGAGGATCGCAGTTTCGAGGCCTGAGACAGTCTAGGGAATTTAGTGAGACGATGTCTCAAGATGTAAAATTACAAAATGGCAGGAGGATCGCAAGTTTGAGAAAAGAGGCAGTCTGCATAATTTAGCCAGACCCTGTTTCAAAACGTCAAAAAAAAAAAAAATGGGCTGGGGGTGCAGCCCAGTGGCACAGCACTTGCAAAGCACGCAAGGATGAGGCCCTTGGTTCAGCCCCCAAGTACTGCTAAACAAACAAATAAACAAATAGAATTTTAAGAAGATGATAAAAGCAAGTGGTAAGCAAGATTTGACCCCCTGGATGCAGTTTGCTGACCACTGCCTTAAAGCACTGAAAAGAGCCTGAAAGCTCTGTTGAACTCGTAGATTTTCCAGGCACAAGGAGTTGGAACATTTCATTGAAAGAGGGCATTCTTTCCCTGATCTGGATGCCTTGGACTTCCCCAGGGACATAAAGGATGGGTCTGAGGGGTGTGGAGAGTCCCAGGTCCCCACAAAAGACCTGGGGCCTGTAGGAGACTCCCAGAGCTGGACCGGGCTGACAAAATCAACCACCAACTTCCCCAGGCTCCAGGTCCCAACCCCACCCAGAAAGAAAACCCAGGGCAAATCCTTCACACACACTCTCACTTGTTCCTAGAGTAAAAACTAAAACAAACAAACAGAAACACCAGAAGGGTATGCAAGAAACTAAGTGCTTCCGTCTAAGCTAGGAGTGGAGATAGGATGAAAGGAGGCTCTCAATGTACACATTTTTATATCATTTTAGGATTTGAACTATATGAATATATTGAGCAATCCATTATTCTCTACCATTTGGGAGTAAATGCGAGGGGCCAAGAGGTAAATTTTAATGTGTGTAAATTATATCTCAGTGAAGTTGTTAGAAATAAATAATAAAGGAGGGAAGGAAGGGAAGGAAGGATGGACAGAGAGAAAGAGGTAGCAGAAGAGGAAGAGGGAGAGAGGGAGGAGGGATGGAAAGAAAGAAGGAAGAAAGGAAGGAAAGGAAAGAAAGGAAAGGAAAGGAAAGGAAAGGAAGGAAGAGATGGAGGGAGGAAGGAAGGGAGAGAAAACCAGGGTGCTGGACTGGAAAAGAAAACAAAAGGATTAACACATACTATTGCTCTTTAAGAATCTTAAAACTTTCCCATATTTGGAAAATAAGAAACAATGACTTGCCCAATGTCACATAGCTAGTCTATAGCAGAACTCAGGTGCAAACTCGAAACTCTTTGACCCCAAACCCATGCTCTTAACCCCTCCATCAAGCAATCTTTGTTCCCTTTTGCACAGCCTATCACCAGTCAGCCTGCAGCTCCCAAAACTCAATCCGCTATTGAAAACCCTATGAAGACCCAAAACCCAAAACTCAATCCGCCATTGAAAACCCTATGAAGACCCAATGAAGACCCAAAACCCAAAACTCAAACCCTATGAAACCCTATGAAGACCCTATGAAGACCCAAAACCCAAAACTCAAACCCTATGAAAACCCTATGAAGACCCAAAACCCAAAACTCAATCTGCCATTGAAAACCCTATGAAGAGCAAAAAAAAAAAAAAAAAACCACTGACAATGTGTTTCGCCTGTTGTACATAAGGTCACTATGAGTCGGATCCTGACTGTACTGCACCTAACAACAACAACATCACCAGTCAGCCCCACTGTGCATGGGACAACGTGTATAAGGGCCTTCTCATGTGGCTACGTGACCGGAATCCTCATCCACCTGCCATGGAAGCAAGATGTGGCAAGGCCCGATGTCCTCCGACAGTCACTTAAGTTGCGGTTGCTGCTTTTCCTGGGATCTCAGGAGCGCGTGGTGTGCCGGGTTGACTGGGTTCTCCCTGTACATTGCTCATCTGGCTGAGAATTACTACTCCACTCCACAAGTTCCCACAGATGGCTTTATTTTCCATTGCTATTAAATTGGTTCTGAACAAGACATAATTCTTCAAGTGCCTGGTGAGCTCTCTGGGTTTGCTCAGGCACGATTCCATAAAAATGTAAATAATCGGAACACTTCTGGGATTATTTATCACAACTGACTTGCAGCTGTAAATTTATGTATTAATTTCAGCTATAAGCTTCAGTGGGGAAAAGACGAACAGTGGGAAATAGACTCTCCCACCTCAGATCGTCCCTCAGTCTCCATGTCTCCTCTGCTTCCAGAGAACATAAGGAAGAACGGCCCACAGATCCGAGGCTCCAGGACGTGGAATGGGATCAAAGCAAAATCAGGCAGCCGCAGGAAAGACTCCTGCGTCCGCACAGAAACTCGTCTCCTACCACTCCTGCCCCAGCCACACCAGCCTCTCTGTCCCTCTTGCTAGTTCCTGCTTCAGAAGACTTCCAGCTGCTCCCTTGCTTTGTACGGTTTTTTCTTCCCTTTTTCGCCTCACTCACGCACTCATCCTTCAGCCCCTGGCTAAGCTCCACTTGTACAGAGAAGCCCCCTGCTCACCCACGTGCTGGACCAGCTCTGTTCTCAGGAGGTAGCGTGCTCCTCTCATCCATGATTTAAACGCAGTTGTAGCCCCTCATTTCTGTTGTTGTTGTTAGGTGCTGTCCAGTCGGTATCCGACTCATAGCGACCCTCATAGGGTTTTCAATGGCTGAGTGTTTCGGGATTGCCTTGGGAGTGGATTGCCAGGCCCTTCTCCCACTTTTGCGGTGCTAGGAATTGAATTTGGGACCTCAGAGACTGCAGCGCAGTGCTCTACCAACTGAGCCAAATCCCAGCCCATTTTTATGGTGCTGGGAATTGAACTTGGGACCTCAGAGACTGCCGCACAGCGCTCTACCAACTGAGCTAAATCCCAGCCCCTCCTCATTTCTGTAGGCTTTTTAAAACATCATCCATTTCTCTCCCCTGCTCAGCTGTAAACATCGGGGGTCTGGGGCCAAGACTTTGTCACCTGCATGCCCAGAGAGAGCCTGGCACAGAGCTGAAGATGGATGAACTTGGTGAACGAACAGATGGATCTGTGCACAGCGGGAGACCATGCAGGGTTTAGGGGGGCTCTCTGGCTACATGGGCAGTTCCTTCACCATGTGCTGCCCAGGGCCCCTGGTGGCCTTTCACTCACCTGGTGCCCACATCTAGCCAGAAGAGGGCTGTCACGTAGCCTCTGGGCACCCTGAACCAAAGTGCCTGGGAATCTGCATTCCCTTCACCAATTCGTGGCAGGTAAGTAACCACAGAAACCTCCATGTGTCTGGCAGCCTGTCATGCTGTGGGGGCTGTGTGTCACTGTGATGCTGAAAGCTATGCCACCAGTATTTCAGATACTAGCAGGGCAACCCATGGTGGATAGGTTTCAGCTGAGCTTCCAGACTAAGACAGACTTGGAAGAATGATCCGGCAGCCCACTCCTGAAGTAGTCAACCATTGAAACCCCTATGAATAGCACAGGAACACTGTCAAGTGCATTGCTACGAAAGGAGCCCCTGAGACTGGAAGGCATTCAAGAAGTGACTGGGGAAGAGTTGCCTCCTCAAAGTAGAGTCGATCTTAATCATGGGAATGGAGTAAAGCCCCTTGGATCTCCTTTTGCCGATGTGGCACCACTCAAAATGAGAAGAAACACAGTGACTGCAACAGTGGGCTCAAACATAAAAAGATCGTGTGCACGGGGCAGTGCTGGATAGTGTTTTGTTCTGCTATACTTAGGATCACTATGAGTCAGATCCAGCTCAACAGCACCTAACGACAACCACCACCACCACAGCAGCTCTCTTGTCTTGATATAGCAAGTGTAAAGAGCACCCTTCCGCCCTCAAACCTTCTGAGTCTCAGTGAGCCACACTGCCCCTGACCTTGCCTGGTCTACACTATTCCTGGTGCTTTCTCTTCCCTTCTCCTCTCCCAGTGTTTCAAAAAAAAACCCTCATAATAAATCACATTTATGCAAATCATCATCTCAGGGTCTGCTTCCAGGGAGCCCAGGCTAAAACACAGAGCCTTCTGGTGGAAAAGATTCTTGCTGAGCTGTGATTAATATCGTAAATTTCAGTGCATGAAAGCACTCCAGCCAGGCAGCCCATTTGCTGGTTCAGACAACAATAAGATCCCACCAGTAAGTCCATAACAAGCAGGGAAGGGAAGGATACTTGCTCTTCTCCCTTGAGACCCTCTGTCCGCCTGGGGAGGGGTCCAAAGGCTGAGCCCTTGACATCCCAGCCACACTCACCCTGAGAACCTGATAGCCAGGCTGACTTGAGAAGGAGCCAAGACCCTCTCTATCTGCCTCTCCCTGAGATTTCAGTGGGGGGCCAGGCCAGGAAAGGCTTACGGGTAAAGAAAAGGCCCAACTGGCTGGAGGATCTTGGGAGGATGAGGTACGGGCTGCCGAGATCTCTGGAGTAAGGATGGCTTCAGCTTTAGGGGGCAGATGCCTCATTTGAGAGACTTTACTAAAGGTGCACATTTATTGAGGAAATTGCTATGAAGAAAAGTAACAGGGGGGCATAAAAGAAAAAGGGGAACCCTGTGAGGATGAAATTAGCAGAGGAATCGCCTTTCCATTAGGATCAGAATTTAGAAAGAATTGACCACTTCAGGAAGGGCACAGTGGTGCACAGAATGTTGTTGTTGTTGTTAGGTGCCGTCAAGTCGGGATCCGACTCCTAGCGACCCTACGTACAACAGGCAAAACACTATTGTCAGTGCTTCTCTGCTCTTCATAGGGTTTTCAATGGCAGATAGATTTTTGGGAGTGGGTTGCTGGGTTCTTCGCCCAAACCTACAGCACCTGGTTTTCCAAGGTGGTCTCCCATCCAAGGACTAACCAGGCCCAACCCTGCTTAGCTTCCAAGATCTGCTGGGATCGGATGCCACAGGGCTATGCTGCAGAGAATACCAGCCCCTAAAACACCCACATCCCAGCTTTGTGAATCTGCAAGTGTGTTACAGGGCATCCCGTGGCAGGACGTTGTAGATGTAATGAAGTTAAGATGGTGAGGTGGGGGATCCCACTGGATTATTCAGGTAGACTCACTGTAATCACAAGGTCCTTGTAATGGAAAAG
Organism: Pedetes capensis; assembly: GCA_007922755.1. Classification (NCBI taxonomy): domain Eukaryota; kingdom Metazoa; phylum Chordata; class Mammalia; order Rodentia; family Pedetidae; genus Pedetes; species Pedetes capensis. The sequence goes on from VMDO01022017.1 coordinate 17,433, forward strand.
ACAGGGCACATGGGTCACAGAAGATATGACAGTGGAAGTCGAGGTCCAAGAGATTCAGCCATGAGCTAAGCCACCAAGTGCCCTCTGCTTTTGGAATAAGCAAAGAATTCTCTAGATTCTCCTATGCAGCATCCAGGACGGATGACCTTGATTTTACCCCAGTTTGACCCCTTTTGGACTCCTGACCTCTGGAACTGGAAGATTAGAAAACTGTGCTATTTTAAGTCACTAAGTCTACAGCTTGGGAGAAGGACCCAGCAACCCACTCCCAAAACTTAATCTGCCATGGAAAACCCTATGAACAGCAGAGAAGCACTGACAATAGTGTTTCGCCTGTTGTATGCAGGGTTGTTATGAGTCAGATACCGACTCGACGGCACCTAACAACAACAACACGTCTACGGCAATTTGTCACAGCAGCAAGAGGAGCCTTACAACAAGTATTGCCCCTGGAGAGAACAGCAGGTGCAAAGTCTTGAGGTGATGGTGAGGGCCTTTTGTGTATTTGAGAGATATGAAGGCACCTAGTGGGCCAGGCCCTGTAATGAGTTCGGGGATGAGGGCCCAACGACAGGGGTCCTTGGGGACCACCTGCAGAAGCTTGGATTTCATTCTAGGATTGACAGGAAGGCAGCAACATGTGTTAGGGCAATCTGAGCTGCCATTTCCCAGGATCACCAGGGCTTCTATGTGGAGAAGGGAATGGGGTTGGTGTTGCAGAGGACCCGGAACAGCAGAAGTATAGAGAGCCGGGAGAGGCCCGCACGACAGTCAGGATAGAGCCCAGCGGCCGGGATCAGAGCAGCAGGGATGCGGCTAGGGAGAAGCCTGTGGGATATATTTTGGACACTGAGTTACTGGCTCTGACGAAAATCAAAGCCATTTGGATATCTTCATGCCAGGGGCCCTTTGATCAAATCAAAGCCAGCTTTGCAGAGACCACATGTTGACTTTGGACAGTGACAAATTGTGTCATCACACAGGTGGGCCCCTGAGAAGGGACTCAGGGATGTTCTGGTAGAGCAGAGAGGGTAAAAAGGAAATGTATATTCCTTCCCCAGCATCCAGCAACAAATGGCTTCCTCTCGAGAAAGAGATTTAGCCTGAGAGCAAAATGATGGTCCGGCAGCCCTGGGGGCCCTTGAGAAGTCAGAATGTTACTCATGAAGACAAGGACTTACTCTCCATCCCAACCTGTCAGAGTCCCATGGAAATCTCAGGTTCAATCTCCTATTTGAAGGTATGAAAACGAGCACGGATCGTTCAGGAATTCACATTTAGTGTGAAGCATTGGCAGACACCTGCCAGCAGATGTGACAGAGCGTTGGCAATGCTAGGCTCGTGCCTGCCGACAGAGGTGTTAAGTAGAATCAGGGCTCTGATTTTATTTTTAAGCCAAGGAGGGGGGATTGTGTTTGTCCTGGGGTGACCTTCCTCAGAGCCACTGTCCCTCCCAAGAAATAATCACCATGAGGACAATGATGTGAACAGATAAGCAACAACAGTTGCCACTTCTGGAGCATGTACCATATGCAACACCATGACATAGACCTATGATTGCCCTCACTTTGTTGTTGTTGTTAGGTGCCGTCGAGTTGACCCATAGTGACCCTCATAGGGTTTTTAATGGCTGTTTCGGGATTACCTTGGGAGTGGGTTGCCACATCGTTCTCCCATTTTGCGGTGCTGGGAATCGAACTCGGGACCTCAGAAACTGCAGAGCAGTGCTCTATCAACTGAGCTAAATCCCAACCCTGCCCTCACTTTAGCCAAGAGGAAATGGGATCCCCAGCAATAAAGTAATCTGCCAATGCCCCACAAGGAAGCAGTGGGGATGGGGCTAACTACAAAACCAAGCTCCGAACCAGGGATCTGCAAACCATAGCCCACAGGCAAAATCCTTCCTGCCCTTGTTTCTGTAAATAAAGTTTTATTGGAAGACAAAACATGCCCACTTGTTTACTAATTCCTGTGGCTCTTTGGCACTCTGAGAGCAGAGCTGAGTTGCTGCAACAGAAGCCATATGGCCTTCAGAGCCCAAAATATTTCCTACCTGGCCCTTGGTGGGAAAAGTTTGCCAATGCCAATTCTAGATCCTGCACTGCACTGGGAATACTTCCTCATAGGTCATCCTCCTGCTCCTGTGCCATTTCCACACCATTCACCCCACCCACACAGAGAAACTGATGCCTGGTCATTGAATGAGTCGCCCAGGGTCTTCCCACTCCCCGATGCCTCTGGCTCCTGTAGCTTGCCTGGCGAGACCCCTCCCAACCTTCCTCCTGGCCTGCTCTGTTGTTGAGAAGAGAGCTGGGATGAAAGCTAGACTCCAACAGCCCAGATCCCTGGGTCCCTGGTGGCTCCAAGACTGGTTTGACTACCTGGGAGAATGAGCCAGAAGATTCAGCTGGGGACGCTCTCCCCAGGCATAATTCCTTGAGAAATACGAGTGTTATGTATACAATTTCTTTTGCTAGCCAACCACAAAGTCCTGACCTGTATGAGCTTATGAAACCCTCTCCCAAAGCATGGTTTCCATTACATGGCCTTCCCGTAAGGCCACCTAGAAACAGGACACAGCTGAGGAAGGGAAGGGAAGGACGGGATAGGATTATGGTTTAGATCTGAGCTCTCCCCCAAAAGCCATGCTAAAGGCTTGGTCATGAGCCTCTGGCACTACTGGGAAGAGGTGGAAATGTTAGGAGGTGGGGCCCAGGGAAAGGAAAGGAAGAATGCCCTTGAAGGGGATGTTGGGATTCTGTTCTCCTCCCCTCCCCCAGCTGCCATGAGATGAGCAACTTTGCTCCACAGCCTCCTCCCTGCCATGATGTTTTGCCTCACCACCAGCTGAGAACAATGGGGTGAAGTGGCCGTGGACCAACTCTGAAACCACATGCCAAAATGAATTTTCTCTCCCTTAAGTTGATCCATCATAGGTATTTTGTTACAGTCATGGAAATCTGACACAGACAGCCAGGATGATGCTGACCATCCCCTGCCCCCAAACTGACAGCAATAGGCGTGAAGTGATAGGGAAAATCTGGGAGGAAGGGCAGAGAGTCCCGGGTTTCGGCACCAAAATGATAGGGAAAATGCGGGAGGAGGGTCCATAGACAGGAGAGAAAACACAATGAGTAGTTAAAGATCAGGTTTATTTAAGGAAGGTGAGGAGAGAGGGGGAGAGATCACAGAAGAGATGAGAAGTGATTCAGTCAGGCTGCATACAAGGGGCGTGGAAAGGGTCCTTAGTAGCTGCCATGCCATGTGGGCCAGATATGGGGTGCCCCTTTTATATTGTAGCCAGGTTCTTCGCCTGAGGTTCAGCTGGGAAAAATTTTTTTCCCTTGGAGGTGAGGGAGGGAGAGAAAAAGGAGTGAATGAGGTCAGAAGTTTGGAATCTCAGAAGGGCTTCCACCTTTGGGAAGGGAGTGGCCTCTGTTATCTCAGGACCTGAGAGCTTGGTCAGGGGAGGGGAGAGGGCCCTTTCAGAACCTTGGAGCTTAAGGAAAAGGAGCAAGCCCTTTGTCCCCTCACAAAGAGAAGGTGGGGGGCATTGTAGATCCCTCTAACTGGCTGGCCACCATACACACCTTCCTCTTTGATTTCTTTAAAAGATTCTCTGTCCCTCATTTATTTTCCACTTACAACCTTTGCTGACTGGTGAAGGAACCCATAGCAAAGTACCTGTGCTGTTGACCTGACTCTGAATTCTCAAGCCATGCCATGCTGTTTTAATTGTTAGAACTTTGCATTAAGTTATTATATCTGGCATTTCCACCTTTTTCTAATTGTTCTGATTGAATCACAGAGGTAATTTGCTAAGCTACTAAAAATGAAAACTCCCATGTGTTAAGTCTGTCAGCTGATTTGGGATGAATTTAAATCTCTACATTCTTTAAGTTCCAGTACAGACAGTTGATATATCTCTTATTGATTCCAACCATCTGTATCGCTCAGTAAATTTTGATAGTTTTCTTCATGTACATGTCAGGCTGCAGATAGTCTGGCTATTTTAATACTGTTGTTGCAAATTAAACTTTTAATCATAGTTATCTTTTTATTGATTTGCAGATGTATAACTCATCCAACCACTGTAGTGCACCGTTCTATGGAGGTTGATGTGATTCATATCGTTTATAAATGGCCTCTCTTTTTCATACTTGTGTCTCTTATTTCTCTGCTGCAATCACAATGTTATTGGGCAAAAATTTTACAACCTGCCTACATAATATCAGTGAAGATGAGTGTACTTGTTTGCTAGGCCATTTAACAAAGTACTACAGACTGGGTCCATTGATCTAGGAAAACCTGTGACAAACGATCTCTTTAGAGTATTGAAAAGTAAAGATGTGACATTGAAGATGAAGGTGCACCTGACTCACGCCATGGTATTTTCAGTCTCATCATCTGGTTGTGAAAGCTGGACATTGAACAAATGAAACAGGAGAAGAATTGATGCTTTTGAATTACGGTGCTAGAGATGTCTATTGAATATGCCATGGACTGCAAAAAGAACCAACCGATCTGTCCTAGAAGAAGTGCAACCAGAGTGCTCCTTGGAAGCAAGAATGGCCAGATTGCATCTTACATATTTCGAATGTGTAGTCAGGAGAGATCAATCCCTAGAGAAAGACATCATGTTTGGGAGAGTGGCAGGTCAATGCAAAAAAGGAAACCCTCCACCAGATGGACTGACACAGTGTCTGCAACAATTGGCTTAAACATAAATAAGATCATGTACCTGGCACAGAATTGGGAGTGTTTCCTTCTGCTGTACATAGGGTTGCTATGAGTCGGACTCGACTTGATGGCACCTAACAACAACAGCACCAGAGTGGCTTAGAAAACAAAAATTTATAGCTCAGTTGGTAGAGTGCCGCTCTGCAGTCTCTGAGGTCCCAGGTTCAATTCCCAGCATGAGGAAAATGGGAGAAGGATGTGGCAAATCCACTCCCAAGGCAAGCCTGAAACAATCAGTCATTGAAAACCCTACGAGGGTCGCCATGAGTCCGACACAACTCGATGGCACCTAACAGCAACAACAACAACATGGTTACAGAGGCTAAAAGTCCAAGATCAAGGCGTGGGGGTGGTGAGAGGTGAGGGTTGTCTCTCTGAGGCATCTCTTCTTGACTTACAGATGGCTGCCTGGCCGCTGTGGCTCCACGCAGCTTCCATATGTGATTGTATTCCAATTTCTTCTTCCTATGAGGACCTCAGTGATATAGGATTAGGACTCACCTTAATGACCTCTTTTTAACTTAATAAACCCTTTAAGCATACTATCTCTAGCCACATGCTCAGGCACTTGCGGGGTGGTGGTGGTTGTTGTTAAGTGCAGTCAAGTCAGGTCTGACTTATAGCAATCCTCACAGGGTTTTCAATGGCTGATTCTTTTGCAATTGCTTCGAAAGTGGATTGCCACATCCTTCTCCCATTTTTGAGGTGCTGGGGATCACACTCGGCTCCTCAGAGTGTGCAGCATGGCACTCTACCAACTGAGCTAAACCCTAGCCCTTCTTTAGGCCATCTGAATTTGGAGGAAACGTGATTCAGCCCGTAAGAGTCCTTGTCACTAGTGAAATTGTATCTGATGTTCCTTCAGCAAGTCTGATGTATACTTAGGTTTAAAAGATATACTTTATGCCGGGCGTGGTGGCACACACCTGTAATCCAGGGTGTAAATCCAGGATCAGACAGGATCAGATGTCAGGGTGCTATGGCTGCAGACATCAAGAGCAGCTCAGGAGGCGGAGGCGGGAAGATCATGAGTTCAAGACCAGAGGCAGTCTGTGTAGCTTAGCGAGACCCTGTCTCAAAAAGTAAAAAAAAAAAATGGGCAGGGGGCGCAGCTCAGTGGTCCAGCACTTGCAAAGCATGCAAGCGCGAGGCCCTGGGTTCAACCCCCAGTACAGCAAAAAAAAAAAAAAAAAGATATACATTATCATGTTCTATTCCAAACTTTTAAAGGACCTTTTATCTGGAATGAGTCTCAGGCATGTTAAATGCCTTTTGGTATCTCTCGACATAAGTATATGGAACATTTTTATCTATTTCTGTGATATATTAATAGATGTTATAAAGCAGTGCTCCATCAGTATTTAGAATATAAGAAGAAATCCTATAACTCAATAAGAAAAGGATATAAACAAAGAATACAAACAATTTAGGAAGAAAGAAATACTTGTATCCAACAAATATTAGGAAAATCTCCAGTAGTATCAGGGAAATGCTAATTAAAGCATCCCATCCCACACAAGAGTTAGCAAGGAGGTGGGAGACAGGAGTCTGACACTCCGCTGATAAGCAGGGCACAGCGACAACCTCACTCACACGTGCGAGGGGGGAAGTGTGCACGTTTGTTTTAGCATTGCTTATAATAGCCTCTTGGAAAAAAAAGCAGCAGCAGCAGCAGCTTCGATTTCTGTCTTAGATCTGGCTGCCATAACAAAATAATCATACCCCTGGTGGCTTATAGACAACAGAAATTTATTTCTCGCAGTTCCGTAGTCTGGAAGTCTGAGATCAGGGTGCCAGCCCAGGTGGGCTCTGGTGACAGCTCCCTTCCAGTTTACAGACCGCCACCCACTCCTCTATATGTCCTCACATGGGAGAGAGCTCTCTGGAGGCCCTTTATAAGGGCACAGATCCCACTCCTAAGGGCCCCATCCTCATAACTTAATTACTTCCTGTGTTAGTCAGCTTTTACGCTGCTGTGACAAAATGCCCGAGTTCAACAACTTAAAAGGAGAAAGGTTTATCTTGACTCACAATTTCAGAGGTTTCAGTCCACGGTTGCTGGGCCCCCATTGCTTTGGGCCTGGGGCAAGGTAGAACATCACCATCAGGAGTGCATGGCAGAGCAAAGCTGCTCCCCTCATGCCAGTCAGAAAGCAGAAAGAGGGAGGAAGGGGCCAGGTCCTAATATACACCAGTCACCCACTTCTTCCAACTACACCCCACGTCCTAAGGTTTCCACTACTTCCCATTAGTACCACCATCTGGGGACCAAGCCACATTGCCCTTGGAATACTCCAGATCCAAAACATAAATATTTCTCCAAGTTCCCTACCTCCAAATACTACCACATTGTAAACTAAGATTTCCACATAGGAATTTGAGGTGGACAAAAACAGTCAGTCCATAACCATGTCCACACGTGAAAACAATAGGTAAATAAAAGGTGGTTCATCTGTACAGTGAATGAGCTAGAGCCACTTGTATTAACTCGTATTGTTGTTGTTGTTAGGTGCTGTCAAGTCGGGTCCAATTCAAAGTGACCCTATGTACCTCAGAGCAAAACACTCCCCAACACTGTGCCACGCCTGGCACTATGTCAATGCTTCTCTGCTATTCAGAGGGTTTTCAGTGGTGGATTGTTTCAGGAGTGGGCTGCCAGGTCCTTCTCCCTAGCTTACAGCACCTGGTGTTCCCGGGCGGTCTCCCATCCAAGAACTAAGCAGGCCGACCCTGCTTAGCTTCCAGGGTCAGACAGGATCTGAAGTCAGGGTGCTATGGCTGCAGACATCAAGATGAATAGAGTTCAAAAACAGAACGCTGAGAGAGCAAAAGAAATTTCCAGAAGGACACATTCAGAATACAACATGTTGCCACAAAATAATATGTAGCTAAACATTTTTGGATACCTCTAAAAGCTGTGCTGCTGCTGTTAGGTGCTGTTGAGTCGCATCCTACTCATATCAACCCTCATAGGGTTTTCAATGGCTGATTGTTTCAGGATTGCCTGAGGAGTGGATTGCCACATCCTTCTCCCATTTTTGTGGTGGTGGGAATCAAACTCGGGACCTCAGAGACAGCAGATTGGTGCCCTACCAACTGAGCTAAATCCCAGCCCCTCTAAAAGCTGTAGGGATAGAAAATATAGGTTGGAGGAGCCAGGCATGGTGGCCCATACCTGCAATCTCAGCAACTCAGGAGGTGGAGGCAGGAGGATTACGAGTTCAAGGCCAAAGGCAGCCTGCATAACTTAGTAAGACCCCGACTCAAGATAAAAAATTAAAAATGGATTAAGGGGTGCAGCAGAGCATTTGCAAAGTATGTGTGAGGCTCTGGGTTCAACTCTCAAGTACCACACAAATAAATAAACAAGGAAAATACAGGTTGGAAGGATAAATACCAACTTTGAAACTGTTGTTATCTCTGGTTTTTGGAACATAAGAGACAGAAGAAGGAAAGGAGGGAGGGCATGGAAGCCAGGAGGGGTACCCGAAAGGGTGATTCGGTTCATCTATAAGATTTTATTTTATTTCTTTTTTAAAAAAATGATAAGAAAAACAAAAGTTTTTGAATTCTTAGGACAAATTCTACTTGGTCATGGTGAATGATTCCATTAATGTATTATTGAATTCTGTTTGCTATTATTTTATTTATAGTTTTCATCCAGCGCTTTGGTTTTTTTCTCTTTTTTTTTTCCACTATATTCTTCAAGATTGGATTGGATTTCAGGGTTGTCCAGTCCTCATAGAATGAACTAAAGGGTTTTCTATGCTTCTGTTGAATCTGGAACCATTAGTCAAGTGTAGAAATAATCTGTCATTGGAAAATTTGAAAAAGATAGGAAAATCTCTGGGCAAAGAGGCTACCTTAGAGTTGGTATTTAATGGCGCTTTAACTTTTGTGTTTATGTAATTATTTTTCATTCAGACTTATTCTTTTTTCATAAGTCTGTTTTTATAATTCATATTTCACGAGACACATCTTCATCATTGAGATTTTTTTCGTGTCTTCACAACGAGTTGCTCATGTTAATGTCTTGGTTTTATGATCCCTCCCATGCCTTTTAAAGCTCCCCATTGTTGATCATTTTATTTGTTCTGTTTCCCCCTTCCTGAGCCACTTGTCAGAGGTTTATCTGTAGTATTAGTCTTCTTCCCAGAATCACCTTTCAGGTGCATTTACCACCCCTACAGCTTCTTTGCTTTGGAATCCACAGCTGTCTGCTTTGTTCTTTATAGGATTTCCAGGATTTATTTTTCCTGATCCCTTTTAAACATTTTGCTAATTTTCATACTTCTTGATTTTAAAGCTGCCTTCATTCATTTTTTATTTGCAACAATAAAAGGCAATTTAAGAGCTTGGGCCGAATCCTGTAAGTTCTCGTATGCATTATTCACATTCTCATTATTTTCTAAATAGTCTTTGACTGTATATTTTATTTTTCCTTTGACTCAATAATTTCTTAGGAGATTGTTGTCTTTACCCTATTTCCATAGAGTAATAGGTTTTCAGTGTAAATGCAAAAAGCACGGACTCCAGGACCAAGACCAGTGATGCGCCTAACACAGTGCCTGGCGCTCCATAAATGCTTGCTACATGGATGCACTGCTCGGTTATGATGCAAACACATGGTAAATCCTGATAATAATGAGAAATGATGTTGGCATCTTAGTTAAAATAATAACCACACGTGAAGAAGCAGAATTTGCCGTCCAGCTCATTATACATTGTTGTTGTTAGGTGCCATTGAGTCAGTGTCCAACTCATAGAGACCCTGCGTACAACAGGCAAAACTCTATTGTCAGTGCTTCATAGGGTTTTAAATGGCAGATTGATTTTTGGGAGTGGGTTGCCAGGTCCTTCTCCCAAGCCTACATCACCTGGTGTTCCCAGGTGGTCTCCCATCCAAGGACTAACCAGGCCTGACCCTGCTTAGCTTCTGAGATCTGACAGGACAGACACCAGAGTGGTGTGACTGCAGGCCTTTGTACATTAGGCCCCCAGATATTATTCATGGGGAATATTAACCAGTCATAGGAGCCATCCCACAACCAAATGCAGTGAACAGCAAGTATTTCTCAAGAATCAGGGGCAAATCTTCCCATCCTCTTTAAAAGAACCACCAAGGGCAGACGCAGCATAGATCGTATTGCTGACATTGATGATGGGCCTCCTCAATGCATCCAACGTGCACAAACTTCAGAGGAGGGCCCCGCGTGAGCAAGGCCCGTGGCTGTTACCATCCTGTCGTGGCCACACACCACACCACACAACACCACAGCTAACAGTGGCCAATCGGAGCCCTCCCCAGCTTCCCTCCTCCAAAAACACATGCAGATCTCCTGTGTCTACCCCAAGATCTAGGACGCTCCTCTGTAGCTCTTGTTGCCTTCGAGTCAGTATCTGACTCCTAGCGACCCTCATAGGGTTTTCAATGGCTGACTGCTTTGGGATTGCTTTGGGAGTGGGTTGCCCCGTCCTTCTCCCATTTTGCAGTGCTGGGAATTGAACTCGAGACCTCAGAGACTGCAGAGCAGCACTCTACCCACTGAGCTAAATTCTAGCCCCCCTCTGTAGCTCTACACGGCTGGAATTTTTTTCAAGAGAACAGGTACAATTTGTTCTTTTTTTTTTTTTTTTTTTTTCTAGTACTGGGGGGCTGAACCCAGGGCTGTGCAAGTGCTCTACCTCTGAGCTGCATCTCCAGCTCGGTTTTATTTTTCATTTTTTGTTTTGTGACAGAGTCTCAGTAAGTTGTGCAGACTGCCTCGAACTGGTGCTCCTCCTGCCTCCAGAGTGGCTGCGGTTATAAGTGTGTACCAACCACCGTGCCCAGCTGCCCTTTTTTACCTACATTTTAATGAGTTTTCCTTTCTTTTCCTTTAATGAGTTTTCTTTTCCTCTGTATATATGTCACACGCCCCCTTCCCCTCAAAATAACTAACGTCAGCTCTTTGGTTTGCATTTGCAGATATTCCCTGATTTCACGTGAACATTCATATAGAAGATTTTCTTCTATATGTCATATAGAAGTCATATAGAAGTCATATAGAAGATTTTCTTTTCATTGCTCAAAAATAAGATCATATTATACAAATTTAATTTTTCATTTAACAACAGAGTATAGGTACCCCTCCATATATCTTTTTTTTTCCATAGCTGCATAAAATTCTAGACTAGGAAATAATTTATTCAATAATTCCCTGCTTGGAGATATTCATTTTGTTGCGAGTGTCAGAACTTTTGGAATAAACATTTTCCTGTTGGATTGGGACTTTTATTTCTGTCTGCCGAAGTGAAATGGCGGAGTCCAGGAGTGAGTGTATTTTGAATTTCAGTGCCTGCTTTCATCCTTTTCCTTCTGAATGTAGAAAGCAATTCTTATTCACACCAGCAAAGCATTGAGTCTTTCCTCCATACAATCACGAGCCATGATTATGAATCATTTCAATTTTGGCCAAACTGATGAATTTCTAAAGTGATCTCATTGTGATTTTTATTTGCATTTCCCTTTCCCCCAGAAGAATGAGCATAATTTAATTTGCTTATTCGTTATTTGCATTTCCTCGTCTAAAAATTGCCTCCTCTCTTCCTTCGCCTATTTCTTGAGAGGACTTTAAAAAAAATCTTTTCAGTTTGAAGAAGGCCTTTATAGATTAGAAAAAATTAGCTCTCGCAGTAATTTTCCTGGAACTACCAAAACAAGACAGAACAGTTTTATTGGAATCACTGGGGTAAGAGAAAGCCTAGTGGTGCCTATGCCATTTTTGCTACTCGATGGATAGTCTGATAAAAAGAAAATCAATACAGAGAAAACAAGTCCAAATGGGGAAAGATAAAGAGCTAATGACATGCTTTGAATACGGAGGCACAGCCATGCTTCAAGCTGGAAAGTTCTAGCCATTGAATTTCCCAGCATCAGGGTCAATCAATGTCCTTTCTGGTTTGTGTTGGGTTTCTGTCACTTGCAACCAAAACTTTCCTGGCCACAGTGAGTTTGCACCTAGTGAGACAATATTTTGATTCTTCCACAAGACCTCAGCATCTAAAAGAAATGGGTTTTCTAAAGTCCTGATCCAGGTAACATTTGAACTATTCTTATTATTGTTCCTGGATATCCCCCAGTTTCTTATGATATAGAAATTCTAGAAGTCTCCTGGCACAATGGCACATCCATGGGAAGAGTGCACAGTGCCTGTTCAATTGGTCACCACAAGGAATTTTCATATGGTTCACACACTGTGTTGGCTGCACACACTTAAGATGAATGGGATCCAAGCAAGAAACTGGACAGAGGCCCAAGTTACAAATCACAAGTTACTCTCATGCCTGGTGGGTATTGGTGAAGAAAGGGTCCTGAGGCCACAGAAGCCAGGCGAGTTCTCCAAGTGCCCATTTGAAAACACAGTGTCTCCCTAAATGGGCTGTCAGCATAAGGTAGATTTTTCCCCCCTTTCTTACCCTATATATTATGGGATGGTCAGTACTGTGAGGAAACGGAGGAAATAAACAGCTTGTGCATTAAAAGGTTTTGCAAAGTTTTTTTTTTCAGGATGCAGGATGGATCGAACCCAGGATCTCACCTCTGCCAGGCAAATGCTTCCCCACTGAGCTGTCCCCTCAGCACGTTTTGATGTTTTGTTTTAAGATAGGGTCTCACTAGGTTGTACAGACTGCCTCTGGCCTCAAGCCTGCGATACTCCTGCCTCAGCTGCCCAAGTCGCTGGGATTACAGGTGTGCGCCATGGAGCCTGGCTCGAAACTCTATTTTAATAGAGTGTCTGATGTGTGATTTCTATTCTGAAGAGTTGGGAGGGCAAGATATTGGAGGGTTGAAAGCTTAAATAAACTTTGGACATTCTGTCAGAAAGTCCCAAATAGCATCATTTGGGCATAATATAAAGACATTCCTAACTACAACGACCATATTGTCATTGTTGTTAGGTGCCGTTGAGTCAGGTCCTATTCATAACAACCCTCATAGAGTTTTCAATGGCTGATTGTTTTGGGATTGCTTTGGAAGTGGATTGCCATATCCTTCTCCTTTTTTTTTTTTTTTTTAAATTTTGATTTTGTTTTGCAGTGCTGGGGATCGAACCCAGCTCCTTAGAGAGTATGGAGTGGCATTCTACCAACTGAGCTAAACCCCAGCCCATAACTACCATATCAGCAAACATTGATGTTTGTTGAATAGCTGTGGTATGCTGATTTACTATTTTTAAGTTACTTCATTATATTTATTCATACAGCAACCTAATGAAGGAGGTGTCAGGACTTTGTAGAGATCAGAACTTAGTGAGGTGCTGTCAGGCAAGATGAGGCATGTTATGCGGAATTAACAAAAGCCTCAACACCTCAATGGCTTAACACAACAAAAGTTTGCTTCTCGCTCATGATGCCACATAACCAGTGAGGGCTGGCAGGGAGGACTCTGCTCATCTTAGGACAATGGAGGTTCTGCCTGAACTGTGTTTCCAGGATCTCTGGGGCCAGAGGAAGAAAACATGGCAAATTGCACACTAACTCTTAAAGCTCTCATCTAGAACTGACCGCAGCAACTGCTGCTTGTATTTCATTGAGCAAATAAACCGAGTGTCCACATTCAACTTCAAGGTTGAGAGAGGAGAGACAATCCCACTTATGCCCAGAAAGGGCTGGGATTTAGCTCCGTTGGTAGAGTGCTGCTCTGTACTCTCTGAGGCCCTGGGTTTGATCCCCAGCACTGCAAAAATCAGAAAAGGACCTGGCAGCCCACTCCCCAAACAATCTGCCATTGAAAACCCTATGAAAAGCAGAGAAGCACTGACATAGTGCCAGGCATGGCACAGTGTGGGGGACAATTTCATCTGTTGTACATTGGGATGCTATGAGTCAGACCTGACTTGGTGGCATCTAACAACAACAACAACATGCCCAGAAAGATAAAAACTGGAAATATTTAATTAACAGCGGTCAATATAACCACAGAGCACATGCTGTTCTGGCCCCTTCTAGAAATAGAGAGGTAGTAGCTAGCTCTGTTTCTCGCTCTGCCATTCCTCCAAGTTAAAACTGTAAAGTTGAAAGTGTCTTTGCCTTGTCCCTTTCCCTCACTCCTCTCGTGTCTGTCTCTGACACTGTCCTCTATTCATTCTCATGGTTTCCCCTCAGCGTAGTAGAACGTTCAATCTCCTGGGCACATTTGGTTTTTGTTTGGTAGGGTAGTATTTCTTTTTTTCCAAAGGAAATTTAAAAACCTTCATTTGGCATTCAGGAATTAATGAGAAGAGGTGTTATTTATAATGGGCTCCCTCTAATTCAGGCTAAATGTAGATTAATCCTAATTGATAACACATAAAATTTAATTAAACCTTAATAAAGAACCTGGGAAAGAGTTCTCAATAGATGATATCAATGGTAATATTGGATGTGGCACACAGCAGTACTCGAGATAAAACACAGCTCGTGGAAGTATTTTCGGGGCTTTGTGGAAGTCCGGACATAGGTCATTACCTCAAGCATGACATTCATTAGAATTGGGGACAAATCCGAGAGATGGCATTCCCCATACCGCACACTGATAAGAAGCTCCCACCCCACGGCCTTTTTCCCCACAGCCTCTTCCACGCTCCATTCTCTCCTCAGTTGGTCAGAGGGCTGCTCAGTCCCCGACCTCAAAGCCCCCCTGAGTCATTACCAGAAGTGGCTGTCACAGCCAACGTATCATCAAACAAACCCCACCCAACCCCACGTCTCACTGTAGAAATCCAATTAACACAGCCACATAAACATCGCCCCTCTGATCAATGTTCCTGGGGCAGTAACATTTTTATTTCATGTCCTCTCGAGTATTTTTATGCATTCAGCAGTGATTGAGAACCAATCTTCCATGGTCAATCACTCAAGAATCTAATTACTTAAAACATGCATAGAGAGACCAGGCGGCGGGGCGGGCGGTGGAGGGGGGCGGGATGTGTCGCCCAGAGACACAAAAATGAGAGCTTAGTCACCCAGCCGCTAGAGAAGTGGATCAAAGGAAGCAAACCAAGATGTCTTCCTAGAGGTCAGTTAGTTTATCCAAGAGGAAGAAAGAGGGCGGTACTGGCAGCGCAGCAGACAGGTGAGGGTCCGCTGGTCTACAGGGGACCCTCACTTTGCTACTCATAGTCGCCAGCAGGGACTGTGGCCCCAATGTTGCCAGATCCTTTCACTCTTCATCAGAATCTTTTAATCCGGATTGTAATCTAACAAGTAAAACCAGACTCCTACATTAGTAAGAAAAAAATGTTTAATGACTACGCAGGTCTTCCACTTCTCATGTAAAACTTTCCTCCAAAATCTTTGAGGTTGCTCCTTCCCTTTGCTCTATCACTTCCTTTACCAAATACCTAATGAATGCCCCCACACACACTCGTCTGTCAGTTTGCCGCACTGTGGGGGCTTGTGTGTTGCTGTGATGTTGAAAGCTATGCCACCAGTATCTCAGATACCAGCAGGGTCACCCATGGTGGACAGGTTTTAGCTGAGCTTCCAGACTAAGACAGACTAGGGAGTAGGCACTGATGAACCACACCCGAAACAACTAGCCATTGAAAACCCTATGAATAGCAGAGAAACACTGTCAGATATAGTGCCAGAAAATGAGCCCCCCGGGTTGAAAGGCACTCAAAAGACACAGTGTCTGCAACAATGGGCTTAAATATAAATAAGATCCTGTGGCTGGCACAGAATTGAGAAATGTTTCAATCTGCTGTACATAGGGTTACTATGAGTCAGACTCGACTCGACGGCACCTAACAACAACAATGAATGACCTCTATGTACCAGGCACTGTTCTAGACACTGGGACTAGAAACATGAACAAATAGATCCTTGAGGAGCTTATATTCTAGCAGGAGTAGAGGCCAACAATAAGCAGTAAAGATAATAAGTGTTGTCGTTGTTAGGTGCCCTCAAGTCATGTCTGACTCATAGTGACCCTCATAGGGCTTTCAATGGCTGTTTCGGGGTTGCCTCGGGAGTGGACTGCCACATCATTCTCCCATTTTTGTGGTGCTGGGAATGGAACTGGAGACCTCAGAGACTGCAGAGTGGCACTCTACCAGCTGGGCTGAATAACAATAATAAGATAATATGGTATGTCAGGTGGAATAAGGGCTTAGAAAAGACGGGCAAGCACAGACAGGTAAGGGGAAATGCACCTGTGGAAGGGCTGCCCATTGCTGTTTAGACAAGGTGACCAAGATCAAGGAGTTTCGGGCAGGAGGTGACGGTGGAGGAGGAGAGGGAATGACCTGTGCAAATATCTAGGAGAACATGGCAGGAAGAAGGAAGAGCCGGTGTGAAGCCCCAAAGCAGGCACAAGGCGGGCGTGCACGTAGCCAGCAGGTCTGAGATGGAACGAACCAAGGGGAGAGTGGAAGGCAGTGGGGAGGAAGAGGAGGCACGGCGGGAGTGGAGCACGAGGATCTCACAGGTCCTGGGAACGACTTTGGTTGTTAACTAAGAGGCTGCAGGTGGACCTAGAGGGGCAGGGGAGGGGGCAAGAAGGAGCTACCTTCTATAGATGGTTTAAAAGTAGAGCCCATAAGCCAGGCGCGGTGGCGCACGCCTGTAATCCCAGCGGCTCAGGAGGTAGAGGTGGGAGGATCGCAAGTTCAAGACCAGAGGCAGTCTGCGTAACTTAGCGAGACCCTGTCTCAAAAAGTAAAAAAAAAATAGGCTGAGGGCGCAGCTCAGTGGTCCAGCACTTGCAGAGCATGCAGGTGCAAGGCCCTGGGTTCAACCCCCAGTACCACAAAAAAAAAAAAAAAGAGGTAGAGCCCATAGGAGTATCTGGTGGTCTGGCTGCAGAGCATGAGAAACCCCAAAGATTCAAGAGCAGCCCCAAGCTTTTTAGCTTCAGCATCCAGAAGGCCAAGAGAGCTCTGTACCCACCCAAGCCCATATTCCCCAGACAGTTTCCAACAGCCAGGAGACCCCCATGGATCAGCCCCTGTCCAGTAATAATAATGATAACACTTGCTATCTTTTTATGGAGCACTTACCACCTGGCAAGGCCTGCAGCTGTAGCTCTGTGGCATCCGATCCCGTCAGATCTCGGAAGCTAAGCAGGGTTGGGCCTGGTTAGTACCCGGATGGGA
>VMDO01022018.1:0-34288 GCA_007922755.1 Pedetes capensis
GTGTGGGGGTTAATTAATATACAACCAAATAAATATATCATAATTAGTTTTATGCAATAGTAATAGATGTTTCTGAAATTTCATCTTATATATTTTTAGGGTGGATACAAAAATGTTTACTATCACAAGGAACTGATATTTGTGTATACCATCCTGAACTAACAACTTCCTTTTATATAAATCTTTAAAAATACTTTCTTGTTCTTATAGTCATAATTAATGAAGAAGTTGTAGGAAAATATAAACATATGATAAATGCTATTTATTCTCCTTCCTGGGAATACAGAAAGTCAAACTTAGAATTTTGATCTAGAATTATCTCAGAGAATGTGGTATCTTTTACTTTAATTATATTTATAATTGATATAAAATGTTTCAATATTTCATCTAAAATTAAAACAAAGTTCTATTTTATTATTTTTCTTTCATGATGCTTTCTTTTGATAATCACAACACTGGTGGCAAATTTGATATAGAGCTTTCAGTAGCTGTGAAATTTCCAACTAGCCATAGAATTTACAACTATGTAAGAATTTCTGAAAGAAAAATAAAAGAATTTCTGAGGCTTCTTTAGACACTTAATCTGTGCTGAAAAATGTAAGTTGGGGAAATGCATTCAAGTATTAACTAAATTATCAATCACCTTTGAACATGGAGGTGAGGGGGCTCTGATTGTATTGCTTTTGCTTAATCTATTCTAAAGATTCTAAATGTAGATTTTAACAGTTGTTCATTCTAACCTCTTAAATATCACTAGTGTTACATATGTAAACTAACTAATTTTAAGGTAACTTCAATGGCTATTTTCAGTATCATGTTACTTTTCCTTCTTTGATAACTGTAAAAGACTAAGTAAAGAGTATCACCAGATTCTGAAGTGCTATATTTTTGTCTGTTTCTGTAGATTTTACAAAAAACTAGGGCTACTAGTTTAGAAAAGCATTAAGAAAACAACAATAATGAATGGTAGAATGGATAAATGAAATATATCTATTCAATGGCATTTGTGCAATGATGAAAATGAATGAGCACACAGCAAAACATAATGCTGAGTAAAAGAAGCCAAACAAAAACATGTATACTTGCTGTTGTTAGGTGCCCTCCAGTCAGTATCCAGCTCATACTAACCCTAAGTACATTAGGTGAAGCTCTATTGTTAGTACTTCTCTGCTATTCAAAGGATTTTCAGTGGCTGATTGCTTTTTTGGAAGTGGTTTGCTGGGTCCTTCTCCCAAGCCTGCAGTGTCTGGTGTTCCCAGGTAGTCTCCCATCCAAGTACTAACCAGGCCCAACCCTGCTTAACTTCCAAGATCTGACGGGATCAGATGCCACAGTGCTATAGCCGCAGGAATATGTACACTATGACTCCTTTAATATAACCTACAAAATCAAGCAAAACTATTTTTATATGATTAAGAGTGCATGCTGCACAGAACTTCACAGCAAAATAAGAAAGGGGTGAGCATAAATGTTAGCATGGAAGTTTTCTCCAAGAAGGAGACCAGTGGTAAGAAACAGTACATGACCCAATGGGGCACTTCTGAGAAACCCACAGCATTCTCTTCCTTGGCCTGGGTGACAGTTACACAAGTCATAATCCTTATAGTCTTCTGTTTATGTGCCCTAATTCTCATTAAAAAAAAAAAACTTGTCAAGATGATGGTGGTGGTGGTGGTGGTAAAGAAGGAGGAGAAGAAATAGAGTAAAAAAGGAATAAAAATAGATGTAAAAGAAAGGGAAATTAAAATCAAGAAAACCAATGTATTTGATGTATTGCATCTGTTTTATCCAGGGTATACAGTTGGATTGCTATAGAGAACATATTATACAGTCTCATGTGATACTCTAGATGAGAATCATTTTGCCCCTTTTATTAATTCTGTGCATACACACACAGACACTCATATGCACACACACATACACACACACTCCCCATACCCTTTGTCAAAGCTAAGCATGCTGGGAAAAATTAGGAGCAAAAAGGAGCGAAATGTTTCTTAGACATTCATCTACTGTCATTCTTGTTTATAGGAGCATAGCAAAGTAATACACTGATTGATACAAGCATCCATCTAACTTTAAAATATGTATTTCTAGAGTAAAAGGGGATAACCTTTTTTAAAAATATCTTTTCCTTTTTATGCCATGAACTGTGCTGTATGGTTTTTCTATTAATTGTTCCTTTAGTGTCACAACAACATTGCAGGTAAAGTCAAGATTCTAGGTCAAGTGATATTCCCAAAACTCACAGTAGATAAAAGAGTAGCATTAGGACTTAATTGATTCTACTACAGCAAAATATTCCCCTTTATCCAACTCCCATTCACAATACACACACATGCACACACATACACAATTATGTTTTAAATTTATGTATAGGTTTCTATCTCTAACGTACCAAGGGAAGGGAAAAATTATCTGATTCTGGACCACTTTTCAGAAATATTGAATCCCAGTCCTGAAAATTGCAAAAGATTCTTCCAAATAATGATAGTTTTGGAAATAAATTTGGAAAATAATTTGGAAATAAATTTATTTGGGATATAAATGCCACTATGAATTAATAAATGTGAGAAGGATATGGCAATCCACTCCCAAAGAAACAATCAGTCAATAGAAACCCTATGAGGGTCAGTATGAGTCGGACCTAACTCCACGGTACCTAACAAACAAACAAACAAAAATGAATTAAGAAATCAATGTATACCTAGAATTTATGATATTTTTGAAAAAATTGTACTTGAAAGCTTATGTAGTATTGATTTAGTTGGCTTTACTGAAAGCAAGCTAAAAGTTCAGCAGTACATTTGACAAATGCAAACTTATACAACTGGAATAAAACTTAAGTTGATTTTGTTAATGGAAGTCTAAATTTGACATTTCAATGATTTAAAATATCTCCCCAAATGAGTGCTATGCTTTACCTTTCTCAAATATTTATTTCTGAGAGAAATATTGTACCCCATATTTCTCAAATAAATATTGAACTGTACTTGTTCTTTGAGTATTGAGATACCTTGACCCAAATATCTGATACTCCAAAGACATCTCCTGGATACCTGCATGCAATTGACTCAATAAGTGTGTGTTGAAAAGAAACTTAAAAGATGTCCCTGCCTCCTCCTTTACTCCACGGAGCGTCTTATCACTAGTGGAACAAAGGAGTGGTCTTTTTCACCAAGATTTTCTTAACAATTACTAAAAATTAACTTTTCTTTCATTCTTATGTCCATTGACTAAGCAATATGAAATTGCAATGTTTTTGTTTTGTTGCCTTTTGATCATATCAATAACATTTATTTCCAACAATGCAAATTAATTGTTTTTTTAATATGTTACAGCTACCACAGGAGCACAATATGTACCCAAACCTCTCATGACCCTCTGCAACCACATACAATTAGAATTTTTTTCTCTTTTAAACTTTTTAAAAATTTTGAACTAATTCAAAAGATACAGTAGTATAATATGTAGAGTGAGATGAGATGAGAAGCAATTGTAATCTAGAAAAGAAAATGCATATTAAATCCTTTGTTTTCTATTAAAAGAATATGATATGGGTATAAATATACTTATTTTGTTCATAACTTTGATAAGTAGAGACTAACCATCTGCCAGACCATGATATTGTGTAAATAATTCCATCAGGTGTCCTGCTACAAAACTCAAATTGATTAGTACTCATAATTGAGGCTCAACAATAATTACAGCTACAGCTAATGAACACTTATTTCCTAGGTTCCAGGCATGGTACTAGTTTAAGCTGTTCAAATTTAACACAATGAAAACTATTAAAGTGTAGATACTTACAAAGAATTACTAGTACAAGGAATCTGAGTATGAATACAGGTTTTAAAGATATAATTTTGAATTTGTTCCTGTATCC
Source organism: Pedetes capensis (assembly GCA_007922755.1). Classification (NCBI taxonomy): domain Eukaryota; kingdom Metazoa; phylum Chordata; class Mammalia; order Rodentia; family Pedetidae; genus Pedetes; species Pedetes capensis. The sequence goes on from VMDO01022018.1 coordinate 3,887, forward strand.
AATTGTCTAGCATTTATCATCATGACTCACAAAAAAGTGACGATAGTACATATAGATTTTTACATTATGAAATTTTAGGTCCTATCTGGATTCAGATGACTCCACTGAACATATCCATCATCCTGAAAGCAAATCTAGAATGAGAAGTAATGCTTAAGGCTGGTGACTAAGTTGATTGACAAAGAGCTTATGGGTTTTTCTTTATGAAAACTGCATAATATCCAATTGATTCCTCTAGCTGACATTTCCCTATTTTACTTATGGAACTCATATTCCCCAGAGTGACCCCTCCTTTCCACGTCCGTAACATATATTTCCAATCCTTGGACCATATCATGAAATAATACATGGAAGATTATTTAAAGAATGATATTTTTTCAAAAAAGTCAGGAGTAGAATATTTTGATCCTTTATGGGATCAGCAATAATGTAGCAATAGGAAAGCATAATTTTATCACTTTTGCAACTATATTGTCATTATGTTTTTTATGCTGTGGATTTAGGGTCTGTTCTAATATTAAATAATATTTCTAAAGATAAAGCACTTCTTAAGAGAATTCTAGGCTATGGTCCATGAAGTTCGTGGAACATTTTTTTAATCCATAATATTTGATATACTGGCTACCAAATATTAAAAAACACAAGAACTCAATTCATTAATTGCTGTTAGCATGTTAGCAAGTAGGATACATGTAACCATTAATAATCTACTCTCATGGAGCATGTCTTTTCATATATTTCTGAGATTTTCAAAATTCCATATTACTGAATTTCTGAAGAGAATTTTTGAATTTCCTTCAAAATATTAATAAACTTTGCTATATGATTACCGGGGCTGGGATTCAGCTCAGTTGGTAGAGTGCTGCTCTGTGCGCTCTGAGACCTTGGGTTCAATCCCTAACACCACAAAAAAACAGAAGAAGGACATGACGATCCACTCCTAAAGCAATTTCGAAACAATCAGTGGAAACCCACTGAAGGTCACTATGAGTCGGACCAATTCGACAGCACCTAACAATAACAACATATGATTAACACATATAACCTTCTTGAAAAAGGAAACATTTAAATTGAAAACTATACTTATTGCTTTCATCACTGTAAATGCAATACTAAACTGTCAATCAATATTTTGTTGATTCAACTTTGTCACTTACTAAATCAACTAACAGTATATATAATATAATTATATTTCTATGATTTGATAATTCTTGGGAATAATCTTACTTCATTTAATTTTCTTTATTAAACAGTCATCTAGGATGTAAAAATATAGTGTAAGAATGTTTTTGAAAGAACATGGAAAAGAAAAGATGTTGAATATGTCTTAGTTTCTATAGATGCAGATTGAAACTGCTATAGCATATTTAATTCCTGTGTTTCATCTTCAGACATCATAGTACCATTCTCCTAAATCTATAAGCTTATTGCAATAGATTTAGAAGTTAGAGCATTATATCTAATTCTAAAATAAACATTTGAGCGACATGATCTTATGATTTAGTTTATTTTGATTTAGACTATCATTAGCATCAAAAATACTTCTTATTGCATTATCAATGTTAAATTTGGTTCATCATACAGTTTGTTTTTGTTTTAGAAAATAAAACATTTCCATATATGTTTGCAACTCAAATATATTATTTTTAGCTTTTTTGATGTTTTCCTGAATTAATGTTGCCAATGGTAGTACTATACACTCTGAATAAATATGATAACGAGATAATTATGCTTAACTTTCCATCTGCTTGGGTTATTATTCTTTCACCACTGTTTATCTCTTACTGTCCAATTTCTAAGTTATTCCTTCATATAAAGCTGTGTTTTGTTACTTGAATTATTTTCATGCCAGGATCATCAACTGTAGGTAATCCTACTGTTACCTTTTCAGTGATGGAAGAATTAAATTTCTTGGTGTTAATGGGTTCCATCAGTAGCAGTACCAAGTTCAGATGGCAAAACCATAATTGTATTTTAATCAGAAAAGTTAATTCAGTATATGCTGAAGATATTTTGTTAAATTAACACTATAGCTGTAATTAACAAGGCACCATTAAATGAAATTACATAAATTAAATTAAATAACTAAGATACTTTAGAATTTCATGTACTGTCTACTAGTCTCCTCATAAATTCCTTATGTGGTTTAACTACAAAATCTTGATTTATGAGGCTAATAAGCATTTCCCTGATAGAAATATCTTTATTCCTGATAACAAAAATATCTGCAGCTTAAAATTTTTAGGATTAACTGATATTTATTATTTGAAAATTAGCATTCAATTGCCATACATGGCTAAAACTCTATTTAGAAATCTGTGAAAACTTCTTTGAATATGCTAGAGTCGTAGCTCTGAAATAGTTACTCACTGAACTGCCATATATTTAGATTATGGTAAACCCATAATACCATTTACAATCTTAATCATTTTTAAATGTACAATTTGGCAATATTAATTACATTCAAATTTTTGTGCAACAGATCGCTAAAAGTTTACAATCTTGCAAAATTAAAACTCTCTGCCCATAGAACATTTATGGGACGGGGGGAAGGGCAGAGGCAAAGTGTTTTACATAGGGCCTGTTGCATAGCTCAGGCTGGCCTGGAACTAGCAATGTATCCTAGGATGGCTTTGATCTCCTGATCCTCCTGCCTCAGCTTCCTGAGTGTTGAGATTATAGGCATGCACAATTATCCCCAGCTGGTTCCCCATTTTAAAAACTAGATGGTGTCTCTACATTTAGTAAAGCTTTCTCCCTTTTCATTTCCTTTTTTTCTCTATGAAAGGAGACTTTAAGTTCACTTTGAGAAACCAAATATAAAGTTATTTTAATACATGTGTATTAAGATTATGTTAATAAGACCTTTGTTTAGTTGTTTTCAGTTTGTAGGATAGCCTGACAAATGTTACTTCATTGCTCTTTCCTGCAGTCCTTTTGACAAAGATGGAACAGTATTAGACTTGCACTGGGAACAGAGATAGAGGAGATTCTTAATGGTTGTCTTACTCAGAACCCCTGAGAGAGAAAAGTTGTTAAAGTTAGAAACAATGGATCTAAATATTAAAGTACCTGAAATCAGCTACATAAATGGGTAAGCACAAGCACACTTCTGCTCCACTATAAGAGTTTAAAATAGTTTAAAATTCATAAAATTCTCACTGAGAAAAAATAAGAAGTACCCATAGTTACCTCCTTCATTACCAAATTCAAGTAGTCAGTATCCACTCCAGTAAGCACTGTGTGCCTCTGTGGGGTGCTCATTAAAGAAAGAAGAAAACTGAGCCACATAAGTCTGTGTCTTCCCAAAGCCACCTGATCACTGTGGGGCACCTCTGGGACTATGTTTGAGTCTTTTCCCTCAGGCCTCAATGCTCTTTTCACTTTGCTATGTTGGAAAGACTTTCCTCATATCATTCCCAGCCCATGGTTCTCAAAGCAGCACAAAACTATCTTCAGAAGACTGAATTATTATTTCTCAATTTCCTTCTCATTAACTCCACTGAAAGAAGTCCAAAGATAATGTTTATATTTGTATTTTTTATTTCTCTCAAGCACATTCATTCAGAGTATATCAAGTCTTTGGGGGCAGGGTCTATGTCCTATTCTTCATTGTATATCTCAGACTTTCTCATTGCCTGGCATAAGGTAAATTGCTAAGCAAGTGTAGTAAATGACTAAGTAATTGGCTTCTTTGTAAAATCCCTATAAAAAAATCTAAATTCCATTCCAACTACACAAACTCATTATATAGAGTACACAACTACCATAGCAATGTTTAGAAGCTGTGTTTGGTATGAAAAACAACCTAGATGTCTTAAAGAAATATGCTTTCCTTCTATAAGTTATCTAAGGATATATATAAAATTGACCTATATAAACTACTTCAGATAATGTCTTCCAAATACTTTTTAGAATTTGGCCAAGTTGTGCCAGATAAAAATCATCTGAGATCATAATGTAAATCAGTCATTATCAAAAATGTATAATAGAGACCTAGAATTTATATAACCTCTACTAACATTTATTTTCTATGAGAAAGGAATACATTTCACAGCACATACATAATTAAATGTAAATGTGTGCTGAAAAATCTCATAATCATGAAAAATACATATCCTGATGGACTACTTTTATTTGGCAAGCTTTCCTTCCAATATCTGTCTTAATATTCAAGAGTAGATTAGAAATTATATCTATAATTTCAACTCTTTCTATGAAATATGTATGAATAGGTACAGATAATTTATTTTCCTTCCACTATACATAAAAATGGATAATTACATCTTTCTGAAAAAGACCATTAGACATTTACTTTTATTGATTTTAATATTTTTAATTAGTACATTGTTAGGCATTGTTATTTGAAAGTGGCTACCCCACTTTGCAAACATCTTTCATGTTATTGTAACATTTACACACAGTATCAGTCCATATGGCTTTATTATTTGACTTCACGTTCTTTAGTGACCCCACTTTTTAAAGAATAGGATTGTTTACTATTTACTTAAATAGAAATAAATTCATGTAGAGAACAATTTGATGTCTATGTTCAATTTTTTGATAAATCTAAAACTAAGAAATGAAATCAACTAATTTAAAAGTCAATAATAAAATAAATTCATACAGGAATGGCTTAACAGTGTTACTTAAGCTAGAAGAGAAAAATAAAGAGAATACTTCAATAAACTTGTAGTTAATTATTTTATAGAGCATACAAATTGCTTCTCACCTTCCCTGAGTAGAAGACGAGCCTGCAGCTGTACCACTCTGGTGTCCAATCCCATCAGATCTCAGAAGCTAAGCAGGGCCAGGCCTGATTAGTACTTGAAGAAGGGCGTAGCAACCCACTGCCCCTCCAAAAACAAAACAAAACAAAACAAGCAAACAAACAAACAAAAAAAAAACAGCCATCGAAAACCCTATGAATAGCAGAGAAACACTAACAATACTGCTTTGCCTGTTGTACATAGTGTCCCTATGAGTGGGATACCGACTCGAAGGCACCTAAACAACAAGTAGAGGACAAGGAAACAGACTTAAATTGCCATGAGAGATGTTAAATTGTGTAAAAAAGCACTGTGATGGTAAGAGTCACTTAATAGTGCTGAAGCAGGTTGTATATAGAACTTTTAGAATTTTATATCCTAGACACCTTAAAGAAAGATGCAGATAATCAATTAACTGGTATAGTTTAAGTTTCTCTTGCCTAGAGGCAAGGAGATAAATTAGTAGACACTAGGAAAATTGATTCAATCTCTGTTAATATATCCTATATTTCTTAGACTTATTTGCTCAACCCATAGAAAACTTGGACTTCATGAGTTTAAGGTCACAAGTCTGATTGTCATTTCAACTTGTTAGCTTCCCTTTCTGCTGGGGTCAGGGATTCTATTCCAAACCTTAGCCAATTAATTGTAACTTTCATCCAGTTATGACACAAGAAGTGTTGAGTAGACAGGCACCTATCCATTCTCAAAAGTCCCTAGAAGTATAGGCTGGACTCTGAATTCCCAAGGACCATACATACAAATGCAGAGGTGATTCGTTGTAATGTTACTTGTTAAAATCATAGGAACACTAAGAATAGTCTATCACATTCTGATTTTCTGTCAAGAAAATAATAATTCAGAGAGTTGTTTTCTTTTTACCTTCAAACACTTACCAAATTATGTAGAATTTTGCCTCTTTATTAGTCTCTAAATTCTGCTTGCCTGCAGCTGTAGCCCTGTGTCATCCAATCCTGTCAGATCTCAGAAGCTAAGCAGGGTGGGGCCTGGTTAGTACTTGGATGGGAGACCAGGTGCTGTAGGCTTGGGAGAAGGACCTGGCAACCCACTCCCAAAAATCAATCTACCATTGAAAACCCTATGAACAGCAGAGAAGCACTGACAATTGTGTTTTGCCTGTTGTACATAGGGTTGCTATGAGTTGGATACCGACTCTAGGGTACCTAACAACAACAAATTCTGATCAGTAAGAAACCTCTCAAAGCTAATCACTACATCTACCAAAATATTTTGTTTCAAATATATGCAGTCAAGAAAGAAATAAATGCATTTTTCCATGTTTTTAATATTAAAGTCTTCTTAATCCCCAGCTATGAAAAAATGAAAATATAACATTTGAACTGACTCATTATAAATAACAAAATCAAATACCAATTGTGTGAAATACAAAATCTATATTTTACAAAGCTACTACAGTTCAAATTCATATTTTTCCTATATTAAAAATATTCATAAAATGTGTGATGACTTCTGTCAGGACATCCTTGCCATCTTTTAAGTAAGTGTAGTCTAATAACCACCATTTAGTAGATGGAGACATATCAACTGTTTTATCCTATTGATAAAATGAAAGCTTACCTCAGGAATGACTCCCTGATTGGTAAAACTGAATTCTCTAAGCTTACAACTAGGAAAAAAAATCAATAATTGGAAAGACAAATGTTTGGGGTAATAATAAAAAGCATGAATAAAAAATCCTCTTTAAGAGCCTGAAGCCTCATCCAAATTTGTAGAAGTGGTAAATAAATGTTCAAAGACTGCGGATAGAGAAAAGAGCCTTGATATCTGATTCAATGTCTTGAAATACATGTATTTGTCTCTTTATAGTGATAAATGAGTTTTAATCAATTCTACAGTAGAAAACAGAACCAAAGTGAGCATTATACTATGTAGTATCAATAATCAGGGAGGAAAAGCATGATATTAAGTGCTTACCATCTTTTCAGTAGCCCCTAGAGATGAATGAAGATTTGAACAAAAAGAACTTGATTATAACATAAAATTTGCCTATACTGACCTACAAAATAGTCTCAAAATATAGTGGTCTTTTTTTAAAATAAATATGTTTCCCTAGAGTACTAAGAAATAGCACAGAGAATCTTCTTGTTTCCATACCCTTTCTCTGAAGATTTCTTCATTGAACTTATGATCTCTGTTACAGAATATTGCCTCCTCTAGATAGGCTGTGAATTGAAATGAAGGAATTCCTCAGATCTTCATGGTCACCTTAGGACCTGGGTCAAGCTTTGCCCCCAAGACTGATATCTGACAGGAAAACAATAAATTATAATGTGATCATCAGTAATGATTCTGAACTTCAAACTTAGAATTTTCACAATCATTTATAAATACTTTTGTAATTTTAATCATATGCACTCTATATCATAAAAACTCCTATTAATATTTTCTTGGGTATCTACTCAATCAGTTACACACATGTAAGATATAAAAGAATGCCTTCAAATGATAAAAAATAAATATTAAAAGTAAATATTTAAATTTGATATATTTTAAAAGTTACTTATCATATAGAATACCGTGGATCAGAGTTTATATGAAAATTAAAGACATGACCTATTATTTATCAGCTCCCAGTGCAATTATAAATAGATTTAATTGGCATTGGGATTAAAGTCTTACTTACTAGTGTGTAACTAATTAATAGAATTTTCAGCTCACTCTGCATGTGACTGTTTCAACAATAAACTGAATTTCTGAAAAAAGTGAAAACTTAAAATGACTATGCATATGATTTTTAAATTATTCTCCATGTTTATGCAAAAATTAAGAAATTAACCTTAGTAATTTGTAAAGCTCTGATATGAGGCAAAATAAAGATATGATATAATTTTTGAAACTAATGACATTGATTCAAACACTGGTAAGATAAATGGTTATTTTATTGACTTTTACATTATTAAATTTTCTTGGAATATAATTAAAATGTCTTTAGATAACTTTTTAAAATAAACACCTACAAGTCTATTGCTATTTTGAAAAGTATGTTATCACTACCAATGCTTTATAGGTTTTCAATAAATAACATTGAAATTCTATTTTTATCATAAAGATGTATCCTACTACTGACTAATATAGCTGATTATTATCATTATGCTTTCATCAGTTTCCCTTATCCAGCCTATATATTTATTCACTGTACACTAAACAAGAATTGCTTAGAAATTTCTGTAGTCTTATCCTTCCCAACTCTTCTCCACAACTCTTTTTAACAACTCTCTCTAACTCTGAACTTTCTTGGTTGTTTATCCAAATGTCACACTATACCTAGGCATCCTTCCTCAGTTACTATTCTTATGTTGTAAGGTCCTTGAACTACTATTGTCTGAATCTGCATTCTAAGTATAAATTATGCACTCTTCAATGACACCTATAAACCTGTACTACTGCATGCTGTTCTGTAAGTGCCAAATTACTACACAAAAATACTACTCTGACTACACAGCAGCATTCTGAAACCATGGATTGAGGATTTATGTAGATTTATGTAGATGTTTTTAATAACTACTCTATCCCAGCATAGTTGTCCTCCCTGTAGCCTGAATATCCCTGATGACCTTGTGTGTGTCTACTACCATCTCTTCCCTCTAATCCCCCCAAATAATTCAATTATCTTTGCTGAAGATATATCTGCACCTTTTTAAGGGCCTAAGTCATTTATTCTAATGATGCATTTTATATTTTGACAAATTAAATGTTTTAAAAACTCATTAAGGAAAGTGGATATTGAGCATTTTTCCTGGGTAGCTTCAAAAGTATTAATAATGTGTTGGCTAATAGCTTTAGAGAAAAGCTTGGGAATAGTATGATTTTTTTTTTCATTAAAAAACTACTTTGGATTTTTTTTTTTCTGTTACTAAAGGTTGAACCCAGGGCCTCAGGCATGCTTTGCAAGTGCTTTACCACTGAGCTGCACCTGCAGCCCATTTTTTTTTTTTTTTTTTTACTTTTTATTTTGAGACAGAATCTCACTGACTTAAACAGGCTGCCACGGGGGCGGCCCTCGAACTTGCAATCCTCCTGCCTCTGCATCCTCAGCAACCACCATGCTCAGCTCTATTTTGTGTTTTTAAAGAACTTATTCTCACCACATAAAAAGAATATCTTTTCATCTTACAGATTATACTGAACATAAATTCTAGTGTTTATATAAGGTACTATCTGACCATCTACTGGTAAAATCTAAGAGCATTTCAAGTCAACTCAAGTGAACAGCTTTCAGTTCTTCAAATTAGTATTCCTGATAATATTATCTTATATTTGACATTTGTATCCTTTTATGGGGTTAAACTCCTAAGAAGGGGAAATTTATTTAATTTGCCTGATTGGTGTTCAAATATCCCCCAGCATAATTCTAAGGCTTAAAATAAGTTTTGAACAAATAAATAATCAAATGAATCAATTTACATTATAGAATATGTGCTTAGATAAAACATTACATGTACAAATATGTTTCTAATATAGGTCCCCGATTGTATGTGTATTGAGTTTTTCAATGACTGTTACTCATTTTTGTATGTCTGGGGAATTTCTAAAGATACAACTTGCATCAATCTACATTTCAGTACATATATTTGACCCAAATTATTTCCATTGATTCTCTAATAAGCTTACGCATTTCTACATCAGTGTTTTACCTATCCCCATCCAATAGAATGGGGCTACATTATGGCTAAAAGCAAAGAAACAGGCACAACATACTCTGAGCCATTCTTCTTTAAAGTGTTCAATCTCCTTTACTTTTTATCTGACTATATGTGTTTTTGGTTTGTTCGATCAGTTGATTATTATCTTTTTTATTTTGTTTTTATTTCTGGTGCCTTTGGGGAGTTGTGTGTGTGTGCATGCACACACATGTATATGTTTTAAATTTAAGTGTTTTGAAAGGAGGGATTTATAATACCAAAAGCAGAATTCTCAGAATGAATGGTTGTATTTGTTTTCTAAGTGGACTCCTGGATTATCCAAGTGAGTTATCCACACAGGGATCCAGGTAGTGTGTCTAAAGTACCTTTTGATCAAATCTTTTTGTTATGAAAGTTCCAGAATAATAGAGTGACTCTAAAGTCCCCTTGTTTAAAAAGTGGTGCCATTTTATCAAGACTATGTAATTTTCAGTGCTTTAATACAAGAGAAGAAATTGATTTAGCAGAGGATTAAGCTACTCTGCTATGATATTGTAGCTGAAGAAAATAATAAATACTCAAAGATTTTGTCCTGGTTATTGGGCAACATTATCTTTTATATAAGAAGAAGATAATATCTCAGTCTATAACCTCAGGAAGGGAAGAAATGAAAAAATTTTTTAAATTCTTACTAAAATCTACTTACTTTTTATTATAAATCTTTGCCACCAGATGGGATGCCTTAATCTCAGTTAATTCATTATCTTCTCCAACCTCTTCCCAAGGCTTATTTGTATGATCTAATGGGTTTATAGGTCCAAACCAGAGAGTAAATTACTTAGTCCTTGAAGTGTCAGTGACAGTAGGAAACATCCTAGCACTGTCGCTTGTAACCTGAGGAGCTCCCCTCTCTGAGGAGCCTCCATTCAGGTGAAGCAGGGTCCTTGGCTCTGTCACAGAAAAGAATTCCAGTGCAAGAAAAAGTAGATTTATTAAATAGAAATAAGAAATAGAAATAAGAGACAATACAAGCATGGACATTCAGAGAGAAAAGAGATGCCTAAAAGAGTAATAGTACATGTTCCTGTAGATATGGATGCCAGTTTCTTAAGAGAGAGAATTTCACCTGAGCATCTTAACAATAGCTATACATATGCTTTTGTGGCTTTTGAAGTTACACTGATCCATATTAAAGAATTTTCTTTGTAAATGAAATTGTAAGATGGTTTTATGACTTTCAGTGTTTATGCTTGGGGATGGAGACCAGCGCTAATAATATTAAACTCAGAGGTCACAAACATTCAGGCCCTAAGTAAGCACTGTCTATTTGTTATTTCTAACACTCTTGTTTGAGATCCCTTAGGAAAAATGAGCACTTTATCCATATAGATAATCTTCATTGATTTTATGAGTTGTGTTGAAATTGTTAACTTTTAGCTGATAGGAGAAACAGATTCTTTGAGTTAAAATTGTTGACTCTCAACCAGTAGGAGACACCACCAGATTCCAGCGTGAGGAGCTTCATTTCTTTCTCACGTCCCTAAAATTTTTCTTTCTATCCTGCCTCATAACTATCCTGGAATTCTCTAAACATTCCATTGTTTATTCTTCTCAATCTCAGGACCTCTTTTAAGGCTTGTTCTTTCAGCTGATTCCCAAGCTCTTCTCTAGTGCTTTGGTCCTTAGTCCTGAGTTCAAAGATCTGCTAGCATGTTTCCCATTCCCATTTCTGGTACTACTTTCAGGCACAAAGAGCCTGAATATCTATCACTCTCTCTGACTATCCCAACATACAACTTAGCCCTTCCTCTATTGCCTTGCTCCTGGCACTACCAAGTTAAGAAAATTCTTATCTTGCTGCATTCCTGAACTCCTCACAAGACCACAGGTACTGTTTTTGGAAAACTATATGATCCCCCTCTTTTCTGTCTCTCCCCATACATCCACAGGCACAGGTAAACAGACAGACAGACAGACAGACAGACAGACACACACACACACACACACACACACACACACACACACACACACACAGAGCTAGGTTTCAGACACCCCCTTTCTCCACAATTCCTAATACCTATGCACTCTTCTCCCTGGATTCTCTTCCTCTCACTTGACAAGTAATTCCTTTCTAGTCTGGTGGCTAAGAAAATTTTGCTTTTAAAATGAAACTGTGTATACTCTTGAGGCCTGCAGCCGTAGCCCTGTGGCATCCGATCCTGTCAGATCGTGGAAGCTAAACAAGGTTGGGCCTGGTTAGTACTTGAATGGGAGACTGCCTGGATCACCAGGTCCTGTAGGCTTGGGAGATGGACCCGGCAACCCACTCCCAAAAAATCAATCCACCATTGAAAACCCTATGAACAGCAGAGAAGCACTGCCAGTAGTGTTTTGCCTGTTATTTGTAGGGTCTCTATGAGTCAGATGTCTACTCGACAGCACCGAACAACAACAACATCTTCTTGAGTCTCTCAGGATTTAGACTTTAAAATCCAAAGGCTGTTTTTCAAAAGCATGGGAAAATCAAGTCTAGCTGGAAGGGAGTAATACTGTCTATAGAAATTGGGGGTGGGAAAGTAAAGAATAGTAATTTTTATTTTGGAATGTTGTTAGTTTACCACATTGATTTGTCTTTTATGTATTTATAGTTTTGTTCATATAAAAGTAATAATATATATTTTACAGAGCTAATTATTCATTTATGTTTATTAAATAATATTTTTGTTTTCTATCATCTTGAAAATTAAAATCAAATTATAAATATATGTATATGTAATTGTTTAAGAGATTAACAGATTATATTCTATATTCTAAATTGTTTATGTTGTTATTATTGTTATTGATTCTGAGTATCAAACCTAGGACTTTGGGCATGCTAAGCAAGCACTATACCACTGAGCTACATTTTCATCCCTTGGTGTTTTGAAACAGAGTCTTACTCTATAGCTCAGGCTGGCCTTGAACACAATATATCACATAGACTGACTTCAAACTGGTGATCTTCCTTCCTTTGCCTCCTGAGTTCTGGGATTATAGGCATACACCACCACACCTAGTGTAACATGTCTGATATATAATTGTTATTCTAAGGAACTTGAACTTATTTCATGAAAGATTTATATGCAATGCAATTTTGATGCAATTGTCAAATAAAAATGTTGATAGCATAGACCATCTGCCTGATCTAAGACATGTGCGGAATTATGAGAGAAGCATCTCTCTAAGTAACATTATTTAGTTTTTATCATGAATAAAGGAAAACTTCCAAATAGTTTTGTTATCATTTAGGTACTATAGATTAGCATCTAAATATTAGATATCTACTTTGAGATCTAATTATAATTGTTTTTGTTAGGTATCATTGAGTTGGTGTCTGACTTATAACAACCCTATGTACAACAGACAAAAGACTGTTGGTGTGTTTCTCTGCTATTGATAGAGTTTTCAATGGCTAATTGTTTTCTCTGTTTCTTTTCTTTTTCTTTTTCTTTTTCTTTTTTTTTCTTTTTTTCTTTTTGTTTGTTTCTTTGTTTTGGAGGAGGGTAGTGGGTTGCTGGGTCCTTCTCCCAAGCCTAATTATGATAGATATCTAATATTCCTTATAGAGCCTAAGGAATTATTGTTATCCTTATATAATGTTTCTTATTTTTAATCATTTTCTATTTTTAAAATTTGCCCTTTTTTATTTCAGCATCCTTTGTGCACATAGGAAAGATTTTTCTCAAATTATCCTTACCATGAAAAAATACAACATACCAAGGAACAAAGAAATGAGGATAGATCAGTCAAAACTTTTTAATCATTTTCTTGAATGAATTCTTATGTTAGAAAATGTTCCATGTTTGGAAAGTCTCTTGAATTGTATCTCATATGCTATAATTGATTTTAGCTTGGTGGGTACTTACTAATTTTAAAAAAACAAATAGTGTTCAGCCAGCTACGGTGCACTCCTATAATTCCAGTGACTCCAGAGGTGGAGGCAGAAGGATCACTGATATGAGACCAGAAGCAGCCTGTGTAACTTAGAAAGACCCTGTCTCAAGATAAAAAACAAAAAGAGAGCTGGGGTTCAATGCAGTAGCAAAGCATTTGCAAAGTATGTGAGAGGCCCTGGGTTCAGGCCCCTAGTACCACCAAAAATAAAAAAATTTCAAGTAACTCAGAAAAAGTAACTGCCAGGAACAAAGTAGAATAAACTGTTTATAGCTCTTATGTTAAACATAAACTGTTCATTAAATATTTTCTTAGGATGATAATATTTTAAGAGACATGTTAACATAATTTTAACAGTCACATCACAACAAAGCTATTTTTCCTTTATTTTGTCTCTTCATCTATAAAATGGGGGCAAGCTTGACTATGTGATCCCAAGCTCTTATTTGACCCCAGAAGTAATTGATTCTCATAAATGTTGGGGTTCGCTCCAACTCAGCAGGGTAACAGAGCTTGCCTCAACACTGGTACTTGGGGACTCTTGGAAATAGTCAAGAGCCGGTGGTGCCAAAGAAGGACTTCAGGAGCCTTCTTGCAAACAGGAACAGAATTTATTAACCTGCACCTACCAAGGTGAACAAAAGGGGATGCAGCACAACTACGCCCGATGAAAGTGTTCCATGGTGTGTCTCCTGTTGCCTCTTGCAGTTTGCCTTCTCTGCTCTCCTCCTTCCCAAGGCGAGGGATGAAAAGCAGAGAGCTCTTTGTGTCTTGCTTGGAGTCATCGCCACTTCTGAGGCCCTGGGCTTGACATAGAGTCTAGTAGTTTCAGTGGTGGTTGATATAGCTTCTATGAAGGGGACGTGGACCCAGAAATAACCAATCAGGGAGCAGCTTCTACCGGGTGTGGTAGTTATGTAACTAGGGATTTGAAAAAGAAAAATTATGATGGGGGGTTAGGCACAGGTCAGGCCAATCACCGAGCTTCCTTTTCTGACCAATCAGGTGGCTCTGGGCAGCGAATCAGATTGAAAGAGGCCACACTAGAGCTAGGCTGTCTGGGGGCCATCTTGGATCACTTGATGGGAAGGGTAGGAGTAAAGAAGATGAAAGGTGAACTGGGACCTGGGCAGCCTTATTGGCTGTTAGTGAGTCAAATAGGTCCCAGTCCAGGTTCCTGGGTTAAAGGTGACCAGAGGTGGGAGGGGCAGGAACAGAGCAGGATCTGGGGAGGGCTCAGACCTGGGCCCAGACCTAGCAAGCCTCAACCCAGGCACCCTCCCGTCCCCCCTGGGAGTGTCCAGATAATCCCCTACATATAAACACAACACATAAAGTACAATTAAGAGGTATCAAATGGCTAATGACCAAATGACTAATGATTCATTATACAAATGATCATTCTTTACTATGATCATTCTTGACCTACTATTGTAAGTCATCAGTTTTGATGCTTCTTTTTAAAATAAAAGTGTTATTTAATTTATTTCATTTAAATATTATGTAATTTTATTTCATATTATTTTATCTTATTTTCCCAGATTTGTTTGTTGTTGTTAGGTGCCGTCAAGTTGGTATCTGACTCATAGCAACCCTACCTACCACAGGTGAAACACTATTGTCAGTGCTTCTCTGATGTTCATAGGGCTTTCAATGGCGGATTGATTTTTGGGAGTGGATTGCCAGGTCCTTCTCCCAAGCCTACAGCACCTGGTATTCCCAGGTCGTCTCCCATCCAAGTACTAACCAGGCCCCACCCTGCTTAGCTTCCGAGATCTGATGGGACCAGATGCCACAGGACTACGCTGCAGGCCAGATTTGTTTATGTATAACTAATAAATGAAAATTGTGTATGTATAAGATATACAAAATGATGTTTTGATAAATGTGTGTATTGTGAAATTACCACAATCAAACTAATTAACATATCCATCACTTCACAAGTAATCATTTTTTTCTTGTTGGAAAAGGACACTTAAGTTCTACTCTCTTAGCAAATTTTTACTATACAATCCATTATTATTAACTATAATTGCCAGGATGTACATACACTAGACTTCCAGAATTTACTCATTTTATAACTAAAAGTTTATTCTTGATTGAATGGTTCACTAAGGGCACAGGTGCAATGGCCCTGCACATGAATAAATTTTATATTTGCATTTCAGCTCCTTGACTCAGCATAATCCCCTTCTATCCTCTTCGGTGAATTCTTAATTACTGATTATTTATGTCTTTACCTGTTTTGTATTTTTGCAAGATCAGCAATAAATTCTGCATATCATTGTTTATTAATGTGTGGGTCTATAGCAATGAAATCATTTATGTCCTGAGTTTATGTTTTTATATCAGCATTGAAGTTCAGGGTACTTTTGCATACGTGGGAGATGCTGCTTCATTTTATTGCATCACATTGCAAAATAACCTTGGCTGTTATATTTCAAAGTCTCAGGTGTTGAGTCATTAGTGGCTATGGAATACATCAGAATTGCATTACAGCTGCACAACCACAAACAAAGCCTAATCCAAATTCTTTCAGGCTTAACATCAGCATATGGATGACTCCCCAGCACTTGCCTGGAAAGAGAGTTAATTTGACAATTTTGAGGTAAATTCCCTCAGGATAATTCCTCCAAGACTTTTAATTTCTAAAATGCAAAGAGGAAGGCATGTGAAAATAAATAAAGTTCCATTAAAATGGAGATAATAATATGAACATTTATGTCTACATGTCTCAAAATTGGTCACTTTATGAAGAATTCTATTTTAATGTATTTAATATATACTTGTATACACTTGGGAAATATATAGCTCACTGACATCCTGGCTATAATGAAACAAATAATAGAAAACAGATCTGTGAACAATTTACTGGAATTATTGGAGACTATATTTTAAAATTAAGTGCAAAGTGGTGTGTATCAGAATTGTAGGCAAGAAACTGAGTTGTAGGGCATTTAAACCACAAAAATGTTCCAGGCTTCCTGGACTATTGAAACCACCTCCTGTCCTTCCTGCTTAAACCATCTCCCTGCCTATAATCCCAATATATCTGCTAAATTCATGCTTCTCCCAGTAGCCAATTTGGTTTTGGAGAAATCAGAACAAATCTCTTATATAACATGCTAGAATATTTTTCCATCGCACGTAGAATAAACTAAAAGCATCTCCATAGCCTCTGAGAACTGCCGTGACCTCATCTACATACTATCCCTCATCTTCTGCCCTTCTCTCTTCTGTATTCCAGCAAGTGCATTTTTGCAGTGTTTGTTAATCCTTTTGCCCAGAAAGACTTGCTCCTGCCCATGGATTTCTAATGACTTTCAAAAAAGAATAAATTTCATTTTTAGAATAATTTTAGGTTTATAGAAAAATTAAGACGTGTAGAGTTCCTTTGCCTGCAGCCATAGCCCTGTGGCATCTGATCCCGTCAGATCTCAGAAGCTAAGCAGGGTCAGGCCTGGTTAGTACCTGGATGGGAGATCGCCTGGGAACACTAGAAGCTGTAGGCTTGGGAGAAGGACCTGGCAACCCCCTCCCAAAAATCAATCTGCCATTGAAAACCCTATGCACAGCAGAGAAGCACTGACAATAGTGTTTCCCATTGTACAAAGGGTCGCTATGAGTCGGATACCGACTTGATGGCACCTAACAACAACAACAACAACAACAGAGTTCCTTTATATATCCCCTCTCCACTTCTCAATACGCATCATATAATACCTCCTATTATTCACATCCTGCATTAGTGTAATGTTTATTGTTGAATGAATATTGACACAATATTAAGTGAAGTCCACACTTTGCATTAGTATTCATCCTTTGTGCTATACAATTCAATGAGTTTTGATAAATATATCTATCACTACAGTATTATACAGAATAGTTTTATTACCCTAAAATTTCCTTATGCTCCACCTATTCATTCATCCCTTCCTCTTCCTCCTAAATCCTTGGCAACCACTGATCATTTTATTCTCTCTACATTGTTGCATTTTTCAAAGTGTTATTTAGATGGAATCATACAGAATGTCATTTTTGCAATCTGGAATCTCTCACTAACCATATACATTTATGGTTCTTTCATATCTTTTCATGGCTTGATAGTTCATTTATTTTTAGCACTGAATACAATAATATCGTATTGCATGAATGTACTGCATTGTGTTTATGCATTCACCTATTGAAGGACATTTTGCTTCTTTCCATGTTTTGGTTATTATGAAAAAGGTTGCCATAAGCATTCATATGCAGGATTATTTGTGGGCATAAGTTTACAGCTCCTTTGAGTAAATACTAAGAAATACTATTGATTAATCTTATGGTAATGATATACTTAATTTTATAGGAAATTGCCAACTTGTTTTCCAAAATGTTGGTACCATCTTGTATTCCTAACAACAATTAATGGCGTTCCTATTGATGCCATATCCTTAGCATCAGTTGCTATTGTTTACTATGGATTTTATCTATTATAATCGTTATATAGTAGTATAATTTGTTGTTTTAATTTGCAATTTCCTGATGGCATATGTTATTGAGCACCTTTTTAATATGCTTATTTGCTATCTGCATATTTTCCTTTATGGCATGTATGTGTAGATCAGTTGGTAGAGTGTCACTCTGTGGTCTCTAAGACCCTGGGTTCAATTCTCAGAACTGCAAAAATGGAAGAAAGACATAACAATCCAGTGGTGAGACGATTAGCCATTGAAACCCCTGTGAGTGTTGCTATGAGTGGAACATGACTTGATGACACCTAACAATAACATGTGTAGATCTTTTGCCCACTTTTTAATTGGGTCCTTTGTTTTATTATTGTCATGTTTTCAGAGTTCTTGGCATATTTTGGATATAAGTCCTCTATCTGATACATGTTTTGTAAAACTTTTTCCAAGGTTCTGGCCTATATCATTATTCTCTTAACATATCATTTGTGAAGTGGGAATTTTTTACCTTAATGAAGTCCAATCAATCAATTTTTTTAATCATGTTTTTGGTGTTGTATGTATAAAAATTATCACCAAACTCAAGGTCACCTGAGTCTCCTGATGTTACATTTTAGATACATAGTTTATAGTTTTGCATTTCAAATTTAGGTCAATGATCTGTTTCAAGTTCATTTTTGTGAATTCTATAGGCTTTTTACTACTGCTTGTCTTCTTAGGCATTCTGATTTTAATATTATCCTTCAAAGGGGCCTTTCCTGATCATCCTAGCTGAGGCAGTTCTTCCTAATCAATCACTGTCTGATCCATTCTTCTTTTTCTCTATCATGATCTCTATCAAACATCAGATTGTCTGTTCTTTTTTTTTGTATGTTTACTTTTTCTTTGCCTAGAAGGTAAGTGCCATACAAATGGGGACTCAGTCCATCATGTGTACTGTTGTCTCACAAATATTTAACAGAGTTGTTAGGTGCTGTCAAGTTGAGTCTAACTCATAGTGACCCTATGTACAGCAAATGAAACACTCCTTGATTCTGTGCCAGGCACATGATATTTTTTATGTTTAAATTGACTGTTGCAGACACTGTGTCAATCCATCTGGTTGAGAGTTTTCATTTTTTTCATTGACCACCACTCTCCCAAACAAGATATCCTGCTCCAAGAATTGGGCTTTCCTGACTATATGTCCAAAATATGTAAGATGCAGTCTAACCATCCTTGCTTCCAAGGAGCACTCTGGTTGAACCTCTTTTAGGACAGATCTGTTGGTTCTTTAGGCAGTCCATGGTATATTCAATATTCATCTCCAGTACCAGAATTCAAAAGCAGCAATTCTTCTCCTGTCTCTCTTATCCAATGGCCAGTTTTCACAACCATATGATGTGACTGAAAATACCATGGATCATTCAGGCACACTTTCATCTTCAACGTGACATGTTTACTTTTCAATACTTAGAAAAGGTCTTTGGCAACAGCTTTTCCCAAAGCAATGCATCTTTTATTTCTTGACTACTGCTTCCATGGGTGTTGATTGTAGAACCAAGTTAAACAAAACGTTGGACAACCTAATCTTTTCTCCATTTATTATGAAGTTGCTTACTGATCCAGTTGTAAGAATTTTTTCTATTGTTGATATTGAGGCACAATCCATACTAAAGGCTGTATTCTTTGATCTTTATCAGTAAATGTTTCAAATCTTCTTTTCTTTCAGCAAGCAAAGGTGTATATCTGCATGATACAGGTTATTAAGGAGTCTTCCTACAATCCTGATGCTGTGTTCTTCCTCATAAAGTCCAGCTTCTTGGACTATTTTCTCAGCATAGAAACTGAAGAGGTGCAATGAAAGGATACAAGCCTGATGCACACCTTTCTCTACTTCAAACCAAGTAGTGTTTCCTTGTTCTGTTTAAATGACTGTCTCCTGATCCATATTCAGATTCCTCATGAGTACAATTAAGTACTTTGGAATTCCCATTCTTCACAAAGTTATACTTAATTTGTTATGATCCACACAGTCAAATGCCTGCAGCCATAGCCCTGTGGCATCCGATCCCATCAGATCTCGGAAGCTAAGCAGGGTCAGGCCTGGTTAGTACCTGGGTGGGAGACCGCCTGGGAACACCAGAAGCTGTAGGCTTGGGAGAAGGACCTGGCAACCCCCTCCCAAAAATCAATCTTCCATTGGAAACCCTATGCACAGCAGAGAAGCACTGACAATAGCGTTTCCCCTGTTGTACAGAGGGTCGCTATGAGTCGGATACCGACTCTACGGCACCTAACAACAACAACAACAACAACAACAACAACAATACACAGTCAAATAACTTTGCATAGTAAATAAAACATAGGTAGACATCTTTCTGGTATTCTTTGTTTCTGGCTAATATCCATCTGACATAAACAATGACATCCCTGCTTCAATGCCTGCTTCTGTGTCCGTCTTGATTTTCCAGTAGTTCCCTGTCTATATAGTCCTACAGTCACTTTTGAATGAAATTTAGCAAAATTTCACTTGCTTATGATATTAAAGATATTGTCTGATAGTTTCTACATTTTGTTGGAAACCATTTCTTGGCAATAGGCATAAATATGGATCTCTTCCATTCAGTTAGCTAGGTATCTGTTTTCCAAATCCCTTGGCATAATCAAATGAACACCTCCAGTGCTGCATCTGTTTATTGAAACATCTCTATTGGTATTCCATCAATTCCTGGAGCCTTGTGTTCCACCAGTTCCTTCAAGATAGCTTCCACTTTGTTCTTCAGTACCATAGGTTATTGGTCATACGTAACCTTTTAAAATGGTTGGTCATCCACCATTTCTTTTTGGTATAATGACTCTGTATTTCTTCCATCTTCATTTGATGTTTCCTGCATTGTTTAATATTTTCCCTGTAGAAACCTTCACTATTGCCACTGGAGGCTTGCATTTTTTCTTCAATTCCTTGAGTTTGAGAAAAACAGAGCATGTTCTTTCCTTTTGGTTTTCTATCTCCACCTCTTGTACATGTCATTATAGTATTTGATTCTGTTGTCTTGAACTGACATTTGACATCTTCTGTTTAGTTCCTTAACTTCATCATGTCTTCCTTTTATTTTAGCTCCTCAGTCTTCAAGGATAAGTTTCAGAGACTCTTTTGACATGTAATTTGGTCTTTTATTTTTTTCCTGTCTTTTTAATAGCCTTTTGCTTTCCTCATGAATGATGTCTTTGATGTCATGCCACAACTCATCTGCTCTTAGATCATTAGTGTCTAATGCATCAAACCTGTTCCTGAGGTGGTCTCTAAATTCAATTCAGATGGGATATACTTAAGATCATATTTTGGCTGTCATACTCTTTTTCTAATTTATTCAATGTCAGTTTGAACTTGCATATGAGCAGTTGATGGTCTGATCCACAATTAGCACCTGGTCTTGTTCTGACAGTTGATAATGAGCTTTGCATAGTCTTATTCTACAAATGCAGTCAATTTAGTTCCTGTGTGTTCCATCTGGTGAGTTTTATGTGTATATTCACTAGCAAGTATGTATTGGCAAATATTTAATATATATTAATTAATTAACTAATTAATATAAATGAATGAATTATAAATGCCCTTTAAAACACTCTCAAATACATAATGACATATGTTGAAGTTCTTGACTATGAGTGCTTTATAACAAACAAGAACAGAAAATTTACAGGAACAAAAAAGGATTGCAGAGAAGTGGAACCCAGATTAGAACCAAAGTGTAGCTATTTTTCTTGTTCTGTCTATGACATATATTAAGCCCAGCTGAATTTAGAATATGGTGCCACAAAAAGAATGTGACTCTTAGGAAGATTAAATGATTTGCATGAATGTTTTTAGACTCCCTGGTATATTGCCAATAGACTTTATTTTTGGAGAAGATCTATCTAATCATTTTGAATAGTCAATAGAAGACTCAGATAGATTGCTTCTTTCTACAAAATGCAAATTACCTTCAAATAATTTTAGTTGAATTTCTTTTAAGCAAATAATGAAAAAATGCATTTGTAATCTTTGTTAGATTAAATGATAAATTATCATATCTATATGTTTCACAGGAAAATTATATGACCTAATCTTTTTAGAGCTTCTACTGAATCTTGGAACAAACTAGAAGCCCAAAGGAAGCTTCATAATTCATTCTTTAACTGCAGATAGGCCATTACTTCAGTTTTGGAGTACCTATACAGATGTGCTTCCCACAGATAAGAAATGAGTGGCCTGGTAGAAACTATATTTTTTATCATCAGAGTATTAGTATGCCTAATGGAGGGGGTGGGGGTGTAGCTCAATGATAGAACACTTGCCTAGTATACATGAGACCCCAAGTTCAATTTCCAGCATTGCAAAAGTTAAAAAAGAAAAAGATGTACTATATACCTGATGTGGGAGAAGGATATGGCAGTCCCCGAACAATCAACTATTGAAAACCTTATGATGGTAGCTATGAGTCAGACTTGACTCAATGGCACCTAATGACAACAACAACAACATATACCTAATGGGACCAACTAGTCATCTGCCATTTAAATACTTTTGGTCTTTGTTTTTAAGTATTACCTATAAAAAAGAAAAATAAATAAAATCATTTCAAACTCTTCTACTAAATCTGACTATAAGTCATTCTGCATATGTTTCTATGGTTTGATAAAGGATATTAGATTCAATAGTATTTGTTGGGCAAACTACTATATGACTAACACTGCTCAAAGCACTGAGGAGGTTACCAAGAAATATGTAACACAGTTTCTACATTTAAAAACTTTATTATCTTTTTGGTAACATAAAATTGAAGTACTTAAAACATTTGAAGGAAAACACTAAAAACAATAAAAATAACTGTAAATTTATTTAGCAATTTAAAATGGACTAATCACTTTCAGGTCCATTATTTTATTTAATTCTCATATTAACTTTTGAAGCTATTGTTACACTGATTTCGCAGATTGGTAAAATGAGATAGAGAGAGGTTAGATGATGTTTGCCCAAAGCCACTCAGTGGAGAAGACAGGATTGGAGAAGACAGGATTGTAATCCTCATCAAGAAAGAAATTATGGGTGGGCATATGTATACCAAGTGTATACACCAGAGGCTAACACATCACAGCCACTAAATAAATATTTGCTAAGTAAATCAGAGTACATCACATACAATAGAAAAGTACTACTTTATGAATTTTTCCACTTATGTGTTGTTGTTGTTGTTGTTAGGTGCTGTCAACCGACTCGACGGCACCTAACAACAAGTAAATCAGAACCCAAGTTTCACCTAATGCCATTCTGCCTAACTGATTATTTAGCCCCTAGGTATAGAGTCTGTCTTACTTTCCCCCACTCCTAGCTTGGGTTTTTGCTCTATAAGGTGTGCTCAGTAATGTTAGATGATATTCAAAATAGATGAATTCAAGCCATGCATCAGAATAAAAGAAACATCAATAGGCTTTATAAAGAAAAATTATTTGGTTAAAGTTTTAGTGAGTAGATTAAAGGTAAAAAAAGGGGGAGAATAATGTTTCTGGTAGAAAATGATGTAGGAATAAGCTGTATCATCCCAGGATGTAGTGTTTTATCTGACAGGGGCTGGAAGAAGGATCAATGTGACTGAAAATAAGCAGATGGCATTTTTTTCCCGGTACTGGGGGTTGGGCCCACGGCCTCATACTTGCATGCTCTGCAAGTGTTAGACCACTGAGATGCACCCCCAGCCCAATTTTTTTTTTTTACTTTTTTGAGACAGGGTCTCGCTAAATTACACAGACTGCCTTTGGTCTTGAACTTGCGATCCTCCTGCCTCCTCCTCCTGAGCAGCTGGGATTACAGGCGTGCGCCACCTCGTAGCTATGGCATTTGTATTTAAAGTGAAAGTAAGCAGTGAAGAAATCAATCATGGCTTAATGAGTATAATGAAAGGCAGCAAGAGACTGAAGTATACTTGAGGGGTGTACGCGTGTATGTGTGTGTACTCTTCATTGTGTATTTTTATGCCCCTAGATATGCCATTAATATCTGGGCTTCTGCACTGATGCTTCCCATGAATGTAAGAATAGCATAGAATTTTTCTCTGTGCTATTTACCAGTAATTTTTTAAAAGTGAAAAATTGCTGCATGTAAATATCAAACTAATTTCTATGAATGATGCTGAGATTCAACAAATTAACTTACTATCTTTATCTCAGTGCTTAAACTTGGCACTCATCATTAAAACAATAGTGCCAATCCCCAAAAATTACATCCAATCACCATTTGCAAGGTTTTTCATGTATAGAAAGAAAGTGATGATATAAATACAAACATCAGCCTCTTGCCTTTTCAAGAAGATATCTTCTGGGAACAATTTGGAAAGTTTCTAAAGCCCACTTTAATTATGAATCACAACGGTGGGTATTTATGTTCTTAGAGCATCCATGAAACATATAAATAGTAAAATATATTGATTTTCATGTAAACATGAAAATGTTAAATTAGCCTATCATATTCAAAGTACCTACTTTGTGTTTTCTTCCTGAAGAGAAATAACATTTGAATTTTTTATTATAAAACATTGTAATAACGTTAGTGAGATTTTTAAAGTAGAAAATAAATTACCCACCCTAATCCCATACCTCTAATACAGTAATTGATTTCTGTTTTGGCTTATTTCCTTTTGATCTTTGGACATAATGCCTATTCTTTGCATGATTATACTTAATTGTGTATATTCACTCGAGGGTGTGTGTGTGTGTGTGTGTGTGTGTGTTGCTTAAATAACTCATTTCTTATTTAGCTAATGTTTGTGTTTTCTGAAGCATACATATTTTTACTTACTGCAGTAAATTTAGTGTACATTCAATTTTGCAAAACTATTTTAATCCACTCTATGCCAAATAGGAAATATAATGACACTGAATTATATTGCATGTATTATATAATTCTAATGTATTTATTGGAGAAAGAAAGTAGTAAAGCATATGTCATGTAACTATTAGAGGAGATTGTTCCCTGGGTATTTCAAAAGGAGATTTTCACTCAGGGTAAAATAATTACAAAATTGAGAAATGACTCTACCTTAAGCACTTAACCTGAAAGCAGAAGTCCAGAAAATGACCTCTGAATCAAGGGAAGGGTCTCTTATCCACTAGTTACTTTAAAATTAAGTGTATCCTGAAACATTTGCTAAAGAGAAAGATATTTCCTGATCAAGATCCTATAATTAATTAGTTGCAGAGATCAACTCTGGAAAAGCAAAAGGAAAATGTCTTTTGACTTTCAGCTCACTCTTCAATATATTGAGTTTCATAGTTTGTCTCCCTCGTTGGAATTTAAATTCCTTTAAAGTAGGAACTCTATCACACTCATTTTTGTGTCCCTCAGAACAACAGATAAAATACTATGCAGTCAAAAATGTATTAAATTAAATAACCTTCAAGAGGAGTCAATTTACCTATATAAATATTCAATTGGTATATTAAACATGAAATGGTACCATTATTGAATGGCTAAATCTTAACAACTGCTCTGTTAATTCCATTTGCAGAGTCTTTGTTCAAGTATGTTACAGTTCACAGCTCTCTTTTTAACAGTAATCTAAACATGTTTAAAAAGTAAAAATGAAGTCCTTTGTGGGTATTTTTGATTTTCATAACAGAAAGTGTTGTATCAAACCTGTTTATTGATAAAATGAAAGAAATATCTTGGGATCTGTATTTTATTTGTAGATGTGAATTTGACTTTTCTGTTACTTTCTGCTTTCAACATATTATATTTAAAAAACCAAACTCAAATTGTCACACAAGAGCCTCTATAATTTGACTCCTAAATACGTGTTCAACTTTATGTCCAATCAATGTACGTTTTTTTTTTTAATTATGATTCAACTTTATTAGGTGCCTTTCTTTTCTAGAATATCTTAACTCTCTGCCATTTCAGGACTTTTCACTTATTTTCCCATATTCTCAGAATGCTTATCTTCTCACTAGTCACATAATGGATCCCATAATCACACAGTTCTTGGATTAAGTATCCCTTCCTCAAGGAAGTGTTCTCTGACCACCTTATCTAAAATAATTCCCCACCAGAGTTTCAGTTGTCACCTTTGCATTTCTTTCATAGGACTTATCACAATAAAGATCACCTTCATTCACTATGTTCTTCAACAAGGTACAAATTTCATAACTACAGGGACCTTTTTCTCTCAAATACACACTTTGTAGAAAACAATACTGATACACAATAAGACCTAGCAAATACTTAATGATGTTGTTGTTGTTGGGTGCCTTTGAATTGGGTCTGACTCATAGCAACCCTACTTGTTGTTGTTGTTGTTAGGTGCCGTAGAGTCGGTATCCGACTCATCGCGACCCTCATAGGGTTTTCAATGGCTGACTGTTTCGGGATTGCCTTGGGAGTGGATTGCCAGGCCCTTCTCCCATTTTTGCGGTGCTGGGAATTGAACTCGGGACCTCAGAGACTGCAGTGCAGCGCTCTACCCACTGAGCTAAATCCCAGCCCACTGCATACAACAGAAAAAAACACTCCTCAAATCTGTGACAGGCCCATGGTTGCAGCTACTGTGTCAATCCATCTAGTTGAGGGTCTTCCTTTTTTTCATTGACCTGCCTCTCTCTCAAACATGATGCCCTTCTCCAGGGATTGGTCCCTCCTGACTATGTGTCCAAAATATGTAAGACACAGTCTAACCATCCTTACTTCCAAGAAGCACTCTGGTTTTACTTCTTCTAGGACAGATCTATTGGTTCATTTGGTAGTCCACGGTATATTCAATATTTCTCTTCCAGCACCGTAATTCAAAAGCATCAATTTTTCTCCTTTCTCCCTAATTCAATGTCCAGCTTTTGTAACCATCTGATATGACTGAAAATACCATGACATGAGTCAGGTGCACCTTCATCTTCAATGTAACATCTTTACTTTTCCATACTTTAAAGAAGTCTTTGGCAACAACTTTTTCCTATATAGTGTACCTTTTAATTTCTTGACCACTGCTTCTGTGGGTGTTGATTGTAGAAGCAAGTAAAGCAAAATCATGGAAAACCTTGGTCTTTTCTCTGTTTATCATGAAGTTGGGTTCTGACCCAACTGTGAGGATTTTTGTTTTGAATGAACACATATTTCCTGAAAAAAAAATGTAACATATGAGATGCTAATATAAGAAGTAGATTAACTTGAAGGGTGAGATATAATTCTTATGTTCTTTTGAATTTTGTGTTTGCTATGAAACCAATGACTAGATAGCATGTGTAGCCAAAATGCATTACTATTTCAACAAGTAAGACTGTGGGACATAGGAAGATAGTTTTCCAAAGCTAATGATAGGGATAGACAAAGGATATTTTGGCTTTGTTTTGATTCAGAGAAGAAGTTGCCTTTTAGAAAAAAATTCTGAATTCAGCTAGGTGATTTTTTATACTAAATATTTTTAATTCTATATCTATATTCATCATTTTAATAGTTTGAGCACAGTTCATAAATTTAGATTTTTGGGGGAAACTTATTACTTCTAATATTCTAATAAGTTGAAAGGATACTATATTGCAACCTTATTAAGATAAATCCTAAATGACCAAAACAAAAGTGAAAAAAAGAAATAAAGAAAAAAGAAAATAAAAGAAACAATTCTCAGCAGCATAGCCTGGTGTTGTGGTCTGTATCTGTAATTCCGGTGACTTGGGAGGCTGAGGCAGGAGGATCATGAGTTCAAGGCCAGAGGCTGCCTGGACAATTTAACAAGAATCTGTCTCAAAATAAAAAGTAAAAAGGGGGCCAGGGCACAGCCTAGTAGTAGAATAATTGCCTATCATGTGAAAGACCCTGGGTTCAAATCCCTAATAATGCACACACACACAAAAAAAGCCACAGCAGGATTAGATTTTATCTGAATTTCACTGAGCTTGACAAGCCTAAAGTTGAACATTTGCATAATTTTCACAACAAATTCTGGAAAGGAGAACTTTCCAGAAAAGGGAAAATAATTACATAAAGTACCCCTCAAGTATTAATCTAAGCACTGATCAGGACATGCAGATCTACATATGGAAAGAGAAAGAACCTTTTAAGGGAATTAAGGAAAAATTTCCAACATTCAACAGAAGTTTCTGAATAGTTTCAACCAGAGTGGAAAATCTCAAAATCCATAGAATATAGTTTGGAAGGATTTTGTCTCAGTAGTGTGTGTGTGTGTTAGTTACCATCAAACTGGGTTTGACTCATAGGGACCCTATGTACAACATAGGGCAAATGAAATGGGAGAATGAAACACTCCCCAACACTGTGTCATGCCAGGCAGCATGTCAGTGCTTCTCTGCTAATCACAGGGGTTTTGATGACTGATTGCTTTGAGAGGAGGCTGCCAGGTCCTTCTCCCATTTTTGCTGGGGATCGAACCAGGAGCATCAGAGCACACAAACCAAGCACTCTAGCAACAGAGCTAAACTCCAGCACCTCTGTTTTAGTAGTTGAGGGGCAATTAGAAGTAGAATACATGCTTCTTGCTCTGATTTAAATTAGCAAACATTAAAATGAAGACCAAAATGATGAAACTATTTCTAGGTAAATTAATTGCATTCCAGAACAAAGCTCAAGAATAACCATAAGGAGTTTTTTTTTTTTCATTGTCCACCACTTAAGGTAATAAACACAATGTTTAGCATTGTGATCAAAGATAAACATTTTTAAAAAAGCACAAAATACAGCCCAAAATTAGGGAGGAAAATTATCACTTGAAAGCAACATAGAACTAATATGGACATAAGAATTAGCAGAGAAGGGATTTAAAACTTTTATTATGAGTATATTCCATATGTTCAAAATGTTAAGTAATCTATAAATGCTCTACGACAAACCTAAATAAAACTTCTAAATACAAAAACAAAAATGCCTAAGATGAAACATGAACTGGATGGAATTAATGGTAATTTTAACAGGGCAAAAGAAAAGTGTTTTGAGATTTAAAGCATTAGCAAAACTATCCAAAGGGACAAATAGAAAAAAGAATTTAATGAGTTAGAATATAATGCTGCTCAGATCTGATATCCAAAAAAGAAAGTCTCATGATATTGGTGGATCTTGGACAACCTCTTTTTTTTTTTTTTTTTTTTTAGTACTGGGTGGTTGAATTGAGGACCTCATGGGAAATAAGCAAGTGCTCTGTGACTGTTCAGGATTCCCAGTCCCTTCTTAAATTTTTATCCATTTATTTATTCATTCATTCATTCAGTCAGTCAGTCAGTCAGTCATCATTTATTACACAGGATCATACTAAATTTCTCAGATTTCTTCTGGCCTAGAACTTGCAATCCTCCTGCCTCAGGTTCTCGAGTAGCTGGGATTATAGGTATGCATCATTGTGCCTGGAGGAGATCTTAGATAACTTTTAACTTGCCTAATATACATGTACATGGAGACTCTAAATGGAGAGAGGGGAAACAGAAAAAATATTTAAAGAAATAGTAGACAAAATGTTCAAAATCTGTTGAAAGTTATAATTCCACAAATCTAAGCTGCTCAATGAAACCAAAACACTCCAAACACGAAGAAAATTATAACAATGCACATCATAATGAAATTGTTCAAAACTTTCATAAAGAGAAAAATCTTAAAAGCAGCCAAAAATGCACATTACCTCCAATTAAAGGTTATAGCAAGTGACTTACCAGCCACAGCAGGGGAACATATTGTTGTTAGGTGCTGTCAAGTCGGTATCCGACTCAGCGATCCTACCTACAACAGGCGAAACACTATTGTCAGTGCTTCTCTGCTGTTCACAGGGTTTTCAATGGCGGATTGATTGTTTTTTGGGAGTGGGTTGCTGGGTCCTTCTCCCAAGCCTACAGTATCTGGTGTTCCCAGGTAGTCTCCCATCTAAGTACTAACCAGGCCCAACCCTGCTTAGCTTCCAAGATCTGATGGGATCTATGTCACAGGACTATGGCTGCAGGCTGGAAGACATTAGAACATCTTTAAAGTATTAAAAGAAGAAAGCCTATAAAATCCTAGCATACTATGCCCAGTAAAAAAAAAAAAAATCAAAAATCAAAACTAAAGACAAAATAATGAATTTTCCAGATATAGAGAACTGAAAGAATGTATCTCCAGCAGACTCTAGGGTTTTGTACTACAAAAATATTCAAAGAATATTTATTTATTTATTTATTTATTTACTTTAGAGATTGGGTCTCACTATGTTGTCCAGGCTGGTTTTGATCACTTAGTCTCAAGTTATCTTCATGCCTCAATCTCCAGAATACCTGGGATTACCCTTGCATGCCATAGCACCAAAAAGAAATTCTTTAATCAAAAGGACATGGAAGAGAATGGAGTATATGTACACACAAAGAGATGAATAACACGAAAAATAGTGATTACACAAATAAATACATCACATTTTTATTGCAATTTAAATTTTTTAGGAGGTAATTAAAAACAATATATTGTGGCATTTATAAAATACACTTGTAAAATATGTAACAATAACATAAAACCAAAGAGAAGAAATAAATGTTTACTATTGTAATGTTCTTATGCTATATTTGTATTAGCATGATATCACTTGAAGATCGACTGGATTAGGTTAAAGATAG
>VMDO01022019.1:0-34330 GCA_007922755.1 Pedetes capensis
CACCACCATCACCACCACTACTACCACCACCACCACCACGACCACCACCACCATGACCACTACCACATCACCACCACGACCACTATCACCACGACCACCACCACCATCACCATGACTACTACCATCACCACCAGCACCATGACCACCATGACCACCATCACTACCACCACTATCACCATGACCACCACCACCATGACCACTACCACAATCACCACCACGACCACTATCACGACCACTGTCACCATGACTACCACCACCACGACCACCATCACGATCACCATCACCACCACCACCATCATCATGACCACCACCACCATCAGCAGCACTATCGCCATCACCCCCCCACCACCACCATCACCACCACCAGACCATCTGAGGTGGCCTGGACACTCCCCCCGCCACGTACACTCACACACACGTGCACACGGCACAGAGGCACACTTGGCTCCTGCTCACGGGCTCCTAGACTCACGCCCCTCCTGGGAGCAGACCTAAAATTCCCCACTGCATGGAGCCCTCAGTGGACGACTCAAAGATGCCAAGAGAACAAATCAAAGCTGGAGCCAGGCACGGCCCAAGTCTTTTCTCTCAGGCTCTGCATGCCTGGCCACACCTTCTCTGCTAACTTTCCACCTGGCCCTGGGAGCTGGAAAAGGGCTTTGGAACCGTCATGTGGTACTGACCAGCTGTGGAATCATCTTAAAGCCTCAGTTTCCTCAGTTGTACTTCACAGGCACCATGTTGTGACCGCGTCACACAGGGGTGAGGGGACACTTTGGCAGGCTGTCCCCTTCACAAAAGCTCCCTGCTGGGTAGTGAGTATAGTCCCAAATCCAGCCCCCCCTCCAAGCCCTGAGCCTGGCTGAGGGTGGGGGAGGAGCCCTTTTAACACCCAACAAGCACCAGGTCCATCCTGTGCCAGTGGCAGCTGACAGCCATAGCATCACTGCTATCTACATACCGACCTCCCTATGCCCCAAGAGACAGAACAGCATTCAGGTTGGAAAGAGCAAGATCAGAAGCACGTGAAGCCGGTCAGCATGTCTGAAGGTGCTCAGCATCACCAGCCCTCAGGAAGTGCAAACCACAGCCACAGTGGGGCCCACTGCACACAGGAGGGCTGCCACAGCAGGTGCCAGCCAGAAGAGAGGTGCAGGTGAGGGTGTGCAGCAGCGGGAACCCTCGTACACCAGTGGGAATGAAAACGCCACAGCCACTTTGAGAGATGGTTTGGCAGCTCCTCCATTACTAATCTCAGTTGCCACAAGAACCAGCCATTCTACTCCCAGTTACACGCTGAAAAGAGCTGCAAGTGAGCCAGGCGCAGTGGCACAGCCTGTCATCCCAATGACTTGGGAGGCTGAGGCAGGAGGATCGTGGTTTTGAGGCCAGGGGCAGCCCGTGTAACTTAGTAAGACCCCATGTCAAGATGAGAAGGAAAAAAAGAACTGAAAATGGACTCAAACACTTGTACATGAATATTCATTGATCTACTATTCACAATAGTACAGAAGTTTCCACTAGTCCACAAAATGTGGAAATAACGCAAATTTCCATCAACAGATGAACGGATAAACAAAATATAGCACGTCTATACCATGAAATATTATTCAGCTATAAAAAGAATGGTTATGACATATGCTACCATACAGGTGAACCTTGAAAATATGCACGAGAAAAGCCAGCCATGAAAAGTCACGTAACTGATTTCCCAGCGTGAAAGCCCACGGCAGGCAGATCCACAGAGACGGAAAGCAGACTGGCGGCTTCTGGGGTGTGGGGTGGAGGGGAATGGGCCTTACTGAGCAATGGGTAAGGGGTCTCTTTGGGGTAAAGGAACGGCTGGGATGAGACAGCAATGATGGGGTGCATAACACCACACACACGCCACCCCATTACACTCATTCAGATGGTGAGGCAGAGAATTTTACACACGGAACCCCCTACGGATAGCGGAGAACACCGACACAGCGCCGGCAGAGCACAGCGCTGTACATACAGCGTTGCTATGAGTCCGACCCGACTGGACGGCACCTAACAACAGCAACAACAAAACAACAACACACAATGAGAAGAAAAGGTGCATGAAATCACGGTTAAGATTCCAAACGAGGCTGGGGGTGCGGCTCAGTGAGAGAATTTCATTGCACGACCCCAGGTTCAACGCCCAGCACTGCAAACGATTCCAACAAATGAACTATTCATTTTGAACCCTAACTTCTGTCAGAGACACCCCGCGTGGTATGTGCCATTGAGCCAGCTCATTTTCCACAATGCTGTGCACAGAGCCAGCCGAGCCCAGTCAGGGCTGCACGAAGCATGGGGACAGCATCTCAGGCCTCCCTGGCCCATCCTGCGCAGCTCAACACGGAGTTCACGTCAGAAACGCGGATGTCACCAGACTCCACTCTCCTGATTAGGAGACGCAGACTCTGGGTGGAAGCCTGTGACTCGGGGCGCTGACTCACTTCACGAAACCCCACGGTATTTACGACAGCCTCCAGTGACTCCTCCGTGCACAGAAAAGGCCCAGCGCACGTGCGTGCCGGGAGGGCCACGCGTGGCTTCGGCGGTGGCGCACCCACCTCGTCGTCGTGGACCAGCTCCTTCTTCACCACCTTCATGGCGTAAATCTGGTCGTTCTTCTTCAGCCGCACCAGCAGGACCTTGGCGTAGCTCCCGCGCCCGATGACTCTGATGAGGTCGAAGTCCTGCAGCCCGAGCCCCTGAGAGATTTTGATCCCATCGACCCCATCGATGACGGGCTTAAGGTCCTAGGGAGGGGCGCGAATCGGAGAGGGGAGGGAGAGACGTTGGCCAGGCGCTCGGAACCATGCGTCCCTCGCACCCTGGGCTCAGCCCCAGGGCCCCCGCGGGGTTCTCAGAGCCTCAGCTCACACCCAAACGCCCTCAACGCCTGTCTAGCGCAGGGCAGAAACCGAAGATCTGAGGCTCCTGAAGGAGGTGCTGGGGACACTGGAGACGGAGGGCCGCCTCGGGGTTCACAGAGCCTCGGCTCACAGCCTAACGAGGGCCGCCTCGGGGTTCACAGAGCCTCAGCTCACACCCTAACACCCTCAACGCCTCAGGGCAGAAACTGCAGATCTGAGGCTCCAGGAGGTGCTGGGAACACTGGAGACGGAGGGCCGCCTCGGGGCTGTAAAGCCTGAGCAGCGAGTGCCAGCCTAGACCTGCCAAGCCGTCCAGCAAGCGTCGCTGGGGACCCGCGAGATATAGTGGGGACAGGCAGGGCCAGGCCTTCCGTGCTACACAAGGGGCCACGCAAGGGCTGCCCAGTGGAGGAAGTGGCTTCTGCTGCCCAGAGACTCACGCCAGGTAGAAAACATGAGTCCTGAGGGTGCCACGTGCCTGTCACTTTGGAAGAGGTGTGCAGCTGACCTGCGAGGGCTCTGAGCAGAGGCTGAGGACGCAGCAGACCCTCCTGCCGCCCCGCCCAGTTCACCACCAGAGCCAGCTGCAGGTGCCAGACTGGATGGAGCAGAGTGGTTCCAGTTTGGGAAAGGTGTGGGGAGCTGCTCAAGGTTTGCCGGGCCAGGAAGACCGGAGACAGGGAAGGGAAAGGCAGGTAAAATGTGCCGAAAATCACACGGTTTTTTTTTTTTGCGGTACTGGCGGTTGAACCCAGGGCCTCGAGCCTGCATACTCTGCAAGTGCTGGACCACTGAGCTCCACCTCAGCCCAATTTTTTTACTTTTTGAGACAGGGTCTCGCTAAGTTATGAAGACTGCCTCTGGTCTTGAACTTGGGATCCTTCTGCCTCCGCCTCCCGAGCTGCTGGAATTACAGGCGTGAGCCACCGTGCCTGGCAAAAATCGCAGTTCTAAAGCACCCCTAGTCCCACCTGGGTTAGGACAGAGGCCCCAAACAGCCTTTGGGGCAGGGACCTCCGGGGACTCACAAAGGATGGTTCTGAAACCAGGCCCGAGAATAAGGACCTCCCAGACCCACAAGCCTGCAGCTGTAGCCCTGTGGCATCCGATCCCGTCAGATCTCGGAAGCTAAGCAGGGTCGGGCCTGGTTAGTACCTGGATGGGAGGCCACGTGGGAACACCAGAAGCTGTAGGCTTGGGAGAAGGACCTGGCAACCCCCTCCCAAAAAAATCAATCTGCCATTGAAAACCCTGTGAACAGCAGAGAAGCACTAACAATAGTGTTTCCCCTGTTGTACAAAGGGTCGCTATGAGTCGGATACCGACTCGAAGGCACCTAACAACAACAACATAACAGACCCACAAAACCATGGTCTCACCTGAGCCGGGCAACAGTTCCCTAACGTCAAGTTCACACTGAAATGCCACAACCACCCCAGGAAAGAGCTGATGGACTTGTACAGGACACGGGGATATCGATGAGCTATCTCACACACTCACCTCCGAATCATCTTTAATGTTGTCATGTTTCCGGGTTGAAGAAATGTAAGCAACTAGCAAGGGGAGAAAAGGATATCACAGTGTCAGGAATGTGGCCTGGGAGCACGGGGACCCCCGTGGGCCCCCGCTGCTCCACAGGGATGCAGAGGCCTATACCAGGCAAGCAGTGCTCGGGGCCGACCCACAGAGCAGCCACGTCGATCCCCACAGTACAGCCAGCCTTGCAAAAGTGCAGCTTCCGGGGCCCCAGCCATACTGGCTGACTCTGAACCTGCAGGCCTGGACCCATGTGCTGGGATCATGTCCACAGCGGCTCATCGAGAAGCAACTACAGGTGCTCCCTGACTTAGTGAGGGCACATCCTGATAAACCCTTCACACTGTTGTTGCTGTTAGGTGCTACTGAGTCCGACTCATAGCGACCCTATGTATAACAGAATGAAAACACTGCCCAAAACTGCCATGCCCGGCACTGTGTCAGTGCTTCTCTGTTATTCATAGGGTTTTCAATGGCTGATTGTTTCAGGATTGCTTTGGGAGTGGACTGCCACCTCCTTCTCTCATTTTTGTGGTGCTGGGGATCGAACTCAGGGCCTCAGGGAGTGCAGAGCAGCACTCTACCAAGTGAGCTAAACCCCAGCCCAGCAAACCCTTCATAGGTTGAAAATTAGGACCCGGCAACCCACTCCCAAAAAACAGTCAGCCACTGAAGGGCCTATGAATGGCAGAGAAACTCTAACAATACTGTTTCGCCTGTTGTATGTAGGGCCGCTATGAGTTGGACACCGACTGGACCTCACCTGCCACTAAAGGTTGAAAATATCGTAAAGTCAAAATGGATTTGCTTTACCTCAACGACAACCACTCTACCAAATACAATGGAAGTGCTCAGAATATCTCCGTTAGCCTTCCTCTGGGCAAAATCATCTACCAGAAAGCATATTCATAACAAAGTGTTGCATACTCTACTGAGTATATACTGAAAGTAAAAATCACAGTGATCATACGGGTATGATTCTGCACCATGATAAAGTGGAAAATCCTAAGTAGAACCACTGCAAGTCTGAGACCGTCTGTGGCCGTGATTTTGATTTATAGCCTCCCAGTCTTTGCCTTTAGAGTACATGGATGATTGGGGTAGGGAGGAGTTCATGACCGGCTGGCTGGCTGGTTGACTGGCTGGACGGGTGGATGAATGGATGGATGGATGATGGAGAGTAGACAGATGTTTAGGGTAGGGAGGAGTTCATGACCGGCTGGCTGGCTGGTTGACTGGCTGGATGGGTGGATGAATGGACGGATGGATGATGGAGAGCAGATGGGTGGTGGATGATGGATGGATGGATGCTGAATGTGTGGATGGACTGATGGACAGATGGTCAGGTAGGTGGCTGGATGATGGCCGGCTCAATGTGGGATGCTGGATGAATGGAAGGACAGATGGATAGATGGATAGACATATGGGTGAGTGAGTGGACGATGCGTGGATAGACAGATGGAGAGTGGATGGAAGCATGGGTGGGTGGATGAATGGATGGATGGATGGGCGGCTAGGTGGACGATGGCTGGCTAGCTGCCTGGGTAGATGGGAGACGCATGATGGCTGGCTGGCTGGATGAGTGGATGATCGGTGGATGGTGGGTGACAGCCGGGTGGGTAAGTGGGAGGGCAGCTGTTTACTAGGAGTCTTTTTTGTGTGAAGTGCAGTGCTAAGTGCTTTATGTTCTGTACTTCAAAGGCCCTGCAGGGCAGACTCACTTTTACCAAACGGGTGGAGAGCACAGGGAGCCACAGAGGTGGGGAGCCTGCAGTGGGCCCGCCGTGCAGCTTGCACTGGAAATCTCTCTCTGAATGCTTCTTTCCATTAAAAAAATCCCTTGCCACCTCGCAAACCCTCCGCCACACCGTAAGGACCATGCAGCTGCCCAGCCCGGTGCATTCTGGCCCCGCACGCCATCCCCAGAGAGCTCTGTGCAGTGCCCAGTGTGCGGGAGGCCCTGGCCTGCCAGCCCCGCAGTGAGCACTGTCCGGAACAACCAAAGTCGGCAGAGCTTCACGGAGTCGTCCCCGCCCTGCCCCACACCTGCGGGACAGTGGCCACATGCGCCTGCACTGACCCCCGAGGGCAGGTGGGAGGGAGGAAGGCCAGGGGCCAGAAGGGGAGGTGAGCAGAGTGCATCCCCGGGCACAGAGGAGCGGGGGCCCACGCAGCGGGAGGGGGCGCCTACTTCCATCGGTCTCCTCGGAGGGAAGGTCCACGCCGTCATTCTTGTCGTCTACTGGAGGCTCCTGGGAAGGCATGACAGAATCCTGCCAGAGAAGCAGCCGTGTCACAGGGCAACAGGGTGGGCGTGACAACGCCCTTCAGACTTCATGACCACGTGTTACAACACGCGCATGGCAGCACGGTGCATAAATACGACCGCCAAGCAGATCGGACCAGACACAGAACGTAATGGTTACCCGTGAGTCTCTCGGGGGAGATGGCCACTCAGCACCTGAGGTCATGGCCTTCCCAGCAGGTACCTATGGCACAGAGTCCTTCACACGATGCTTGCACCCTGATGCGGCATCATGGCCTTCTCATTAGCAGCCCAGCAGCTGAGCAGCAATCTACGGGCACTGACAGGGCCCCGTGGCTGGGAACAGCTAGCTGTGGCCTTAGGGTCTGAGCATTGGCCTCACTTGGCTCTGACCAACCCCATCTCCCTTTTTTTTTTTTTCTTTTCTTTTTTCTTTTTTG
Source organism: Pedetes capensis (assembly GCA_007922755.1). Taxonomy (NCBI): domain Eukaryota; kingdom Metazoa; phylum Chordata; class Mammalia; order Rodentia; family Pedetidae; genus Pedetes; species Pedetes capensis. The sequence continues at coordinate 7,134 of VMDO01022019.1, forward strand.
GTACTGGGTGTTGAACCCAGGGCCATGTGCTTGCATACTCTGCCAGTACTGGACTACTGAGCTGCACCCTCAGCCTATTTTTTACTTTTTGAGACAGGGTCTCGCTAAGTTACGCAGACTGCCTCTGGTCTCAAACTTGCAATCCTCCTGCCTCCGCCTCCTAAACCGCTGGGATTACAGGTAGTGTACCAGCACACCTGGCTCCATCTCCCTTTCTTAGGGTCAGTGGACTTATGGGGTCCCAGTGTCCATGTACCTCCATCGTTTCTGGCAGACATGGCTGAGAGGACCCCTAGAAAGGCCGTGCCATGTCACCCCAGCACCAGCCTGTGTAGGCACCCGGGGCCCTGCTCTCGGGCAATATGGGGCTGAGACCTGGACTTGAACTGTTCTTATTTGGCAAGGGGTATGTCACCCATGAGAGGTATCTTTCCTTAACACTGGCAGGACACGGAAGAGGCCACCTTCCCAGATGTGCGCCTCCGCACTGACCCCAGGCCCAGGCCAGGTAGGTGCCCGCTAGTCAGAAGCACAGGTGGTGGAAAAGATATGCGGCAGGGCTTGGAGCCTTCGAGTCCCATAGTCAGGAGTGGTGACGGAGGGTGCTGCCCCCTAAGAGTTCTCTGCTCGGCCACTGGGGTATGAGGGGCTTCTTCTCCTGCCATGCCCACCTAGCAGAGGGCACTGGAAGCCTTCTGGGAGCACCAGAGCCCATGGGGCTGGGGATGAAGCGTCCTGCCCCAGACACTGCCTGGAGTCACCGCTCTGCAGGAGGCAGAGGTGGGAGGATCGCAAGTTCGAGACCAGAGGCAGTCTGCGTAACTTAGCGAGACCTTGTCTCAAAAAGTAAAAAAATGGTCTGGGGGCGCAGCTCAGTGGTCCAGGACTTGCAGAGCATGCAGGCGTGAGGCCCTGCGTTCAACCCCCAGTACTGCAAAAAAAAAAAAAAAAAAAAAAAAGAATCCAAGGCTAAAGGCAGCCTGTGTAACTTAGACCTCGTCTTGAAATAAAAAGTAATAATAAAGGCTAGGGGTGCTGCCTAGTGAGACAGCACTTGCAAAGTCCTCTTGTCTGGTTGGAGGTTAGGGACAGTGTCATGACGTCCCAGGACGGACGGGGATGGAGGGTCACAAGGTCAGCTTGGACAGTGGGCTGGAGGTCGGCTGCCCTCCCCAACCCTCCCCCGGGCCCCAACTCACCATATGCCTCCTGCAGGTCAGTGGGACGAGGACGTGGCAGCGCTTATGGACCAGCAGCTTGCAGTGGACGCACCTGTAGCCCTGCCTCGCGAGACCCCATATCCTTTCGCTGCACTGGCCGCAGTACGCTCTCTGCGGGTGGAAGGGCGGCCGTCAGGCTGGGCCAGCCTTCCAGGGGCCCAGGCCGCCGAGGCCGGCTGAGAGCTCGGCAGACTGCACCTTCGCCGGGTCTCTCCAGGCAGGGGCCAGCAGGGAGCCTGGCCCTTCACCTCTGGATGCCAGGTCCACCCTGCTCGGTGGCCCACAGGTGGGGGAGAGGCCTGGAGGCCGGCTCTGTGCACAGGGCAGAGGCCCCGCCTCAGGCAAGGTGGCGCTTGCCCGCAGGAGCTGGGGGGCTATGGGGCCGCCACGCTGGAGCCTCCTGTCGAGCGGCACAGGCTGGGCAGAGTGTGGGCGAGGCTCCCACTGGGCCCTCCTCCAGACTCAATCTTCCTCTTTGGGAAGGCGACCACCAGCATTTTGACTTGTGGAAACTGTAAACTGCCAGGAGGCAGGTCGCAATTATCTTAGCTTTTCTCTTCAGTATTTTTCGAGGTATTGAACGCTTCTTTGTTCTTCACGATTCCAACCGATCTCAAATGACTCACTTTCGGCTTGCCTGGTGAGCCTTTCGTGGCTTTTTGGACTTTACAGACGCGTGAGAACGAACGTGTGCAGAACCTGGTCGGCACTCACACACTGCGCCCAAGGTCACCTTCGAGGCCTCGGGGTGCCCATCTGCACCTACCACCAGGAACCCAGACTCCCCACTTAGAACTTTTCCCAGGCAGAACTCTATGATATGTTTCTGCCATATTTTACCATTCTTAACACATTTCTCTCTTTTCAGAGAGCCTCAGATTACTCCCGAATGCAGAATGCAAAGGATTATCACAATCCGAATGAACATCAGAGTAAACGGATCAGATCCTCACGATAGGTAGGCACAGGGCACGGCCTCGGGAACGGACCGACCCACCTGGCCCTTGTGGGAGGCGCTGTTCACCGGCTCACAGGCATCAAGGGGCCAAGTTCTTGTGAGGGAGGAGCCTCACCGAGGAGGCCAGGGCCCATGTCCTGAGCAGGGCCATATGATCAGCACCAGGGTGACTGCCCAGCATACAATGGGTGCGCTATAAATGCTTACTGAGGAGAGTGTGCACGCAAACACCATTGCCGTTACCTTTGTTGTTGTTGTTGTTAGGTGCCGTCGAGTCAGTATCCGACTCATAGCAACCCTCTGTACAACAGGGGAAACATTACTGTCAGTGCTTCTCTGCTGTTCATAGGGTTTTCAATGGCAGATTGATTTTTGGGAGGGGGTTGCCGGGTCCTTCTCCCAAGCCTACAGCTTCTGGTGTTCCCACGTGGCCTCCCATCCAGGTACTAACCAGGCCCGACCCTGCTTAGCTTCCGAGATCTGACGGGATCGGATGCCACAGGGCTACAGCTGCAGGCGCCGTTACCTTTGGTCCCAGAAAAAAGAATGTACTCCAAGTCCTTAGGTGTTGCCTGAGTCACCCCGCCCTCAAGGCACTGATGCCTGTGGGCCCTACCTGGGCATGGGTTGTGGGGCTCCAGCCTGGACCTCTGACCTGGGCTTACCCAGCTGAATAGCGCCCTTGCCAAGGAGGCCAGCTCCTGGCACGCATGCATTCCAGGAAGGAGCTTCAACCACACAGACCTCCTTCCCTTCTCTTTTGCATCTGCGACCCCAAGAACACCACTTTCCATCTACAGAACTGTTTTTGAAGGCCGCATTTCTCATCCACTGTGTTAAATGTGTTTAGCTTTCTCTAAGTCCATTTAGTCCGCACCCACAGTACCCTAGCATCTGATCCTGCCCTGATCTCGGAAGCTAAGCAGGGTCAGGCTGGTTAGTCCTTGGATGGGAGACCACTTGGGAACACCAGGTGCCACAGGCTAGGGAGAAGGAACCCATAGTCCACTCCCGAAACAATTCACCACTGAAAACCCTATGAATAACAGTGAAACGCTGACATGGTGCCAAGCATGGCATAGTGTCGGAGAGTGTTTTTTCTGTTGTACGTAGGGTCACTCCGAGTTGGACCCCAAAAACAAGAAGTAACCATTTAGCCCTTTTTTTTTTTTGTACTTAGGGGTTGAACCCAGGACCTCATACATACTTTGCAAGTGCTGTCCCACTAGGCAGCACCCCTAGCCCTTTATTATTATTTTTTATTTTAAGACGGGGCCTAAGTTACACAGGCTGCCTTTAGCCTTGAACTCTTGATCCTCCTGCTTCCGTTTCTCGAGTCACTGGAATTACAGGTGTGTGCCACCACGGGCAGTACCTATTTATTTATTTATTTTGCAGTACTGGGGGTTGAACCCAGGGCCTTGCACCTGCATGCTTTGCAAGTGCTGGACCACTGAGCTGCACCTTCAGCCCATTTTTTTTTTTTTTTTAACTTTTTTGAGACAGGGTCTCGCTAAGTTACGCAGACTGCCTCTGGTCTCAAATTTGTGATCCTCCCGCCTCCGTCTTCCGAGCTGCTGGGATTACAGGCGTGTGCCACCACGCCTGGCAGTACCTATTTATTTTAACACAAGGCCTTGCTATGTAGCCCTGGCTGGCCTGGAACTTGAAATCCTCCTGCCTGAGCCTCCTGAGTGCTGGGATGACAGGTGTGCACCACCACACCTGGCTCGGAGACTCCTTCCTTCCTTCCTTCCTTTCTCTTTCTCTCCCTCTCCCTTCCTTCCTCTACCCTCAGCCCATTTTTTTACTTTCTATTTTGAGACAGGGTCTCACTAAGTTAGGCAGGCTGCTTCTGGCCTCAAACTTGTAATCCTCCAGCCTCTGCCTCCTGAGTCCCTGGGATTACAGGTGTGTGCCACCACGCCCAGCAGGTCAAACACTCCTTTTCTTAGGGAGCCACCATCACTAGGGGTCAGGTCAGGACAATAACTGACCAACGGCAGTGTCAATCTACTAGCACGGATGCAGAGATCGCACACGTGTGCTTCTTGGGCTAGGTTGCTAAAACCATGTCAAGAGTTTTTTATTTCAAATCTACACTTGCAGTGTTAACACTTCAGAAAATGTGCCATTAGAAAATAAAGCAAAACCTACGTTCCAAGTTTCTATTCTCAGAAATACACACAAACTAATAGATGAATGGTGTAAAAATACTTTATAAAGTCTGACTCACACACTGCCAATTTGTTCCTTGGTCGTATTTTCAATTATATTAATTTTTTAAACATATGAAACACTTACATTCAACCGGCTAATGGTTCTGTGGGGTTTTTGCTGGATCTCGCACAGGACGCCTCGTTTCCCACCGTGCTGTGTGGTTTCTGCTTGTGGGCTCACACGCTCTACTCACTCATCTGTGGGAATCCTGTGAGGCTGCCTAGAAGAGGAACCGTGCTTGCTTCTGTCAGCCACTTGGGGGCACTGCTGGGTGGGGCCGACTTGTGTTGTTGTTAGGTGCTGTTGTTAGGTGTTGTTAGTCGTGTCCGACTCATAGCGACCCTCACAGGGTTTTCAATGGCTGACTGTTTCAGGACTGCCTTGGGAGTGGATTGCCACATCCTTCTCCCATCTTTGCGGTGCTGGGAATCAAACTCGGGACCTCAAAGACTGCAGACAGGTGCTCTACCAACTGAGCTAAATCCCAGCCCCTGGGCCCACTCAGAGGGTGTTGGAGATTTTTAAAATGCACCCCATAACTAGGGTCCCTCATACTAGCCTGAGGGATTGACCTTTAGCTGACCCCAGGGCTCCTACCCCCCCTATTGAGTGAGCAAAGATGGGCCCTGACCAGCCTGACCAGCCTCATCCATCTCAATTTTGATTGGCCACCCCTAGTACCTCGGTTAAATAACTGCCCCTACCTGCCAGGTATGACAGTTTACCTACTGTACCTGTCAGGAATGTGCCCTGATTGGCTAACCCCAGTACACGTCCCCCCACTCCAGGACCCTATATAAGCAGGGCACCCAGACCCTCTTTACCTCCCTTCATCTCTCACCGTCCCTCAACTGCTGCCCGGACCCCATCACCTTGATCCAGAGCTCCCCAATCCAGTGGAAGATCTCCAAGCAAGCTGACGAGTCAAGACCAGGGGCCCCAAAGCGCCGAAGGCTACAAGCAAGCCACGAAGAGCCCCCTAATTCCTCCCATCCTTGGGAAGGAGGGAGGCAGAGAAAGCAAGCGGTGAGAGTCAAGACCACCAGACCTCCAGCCTAGCGGAACACCAACTGCTTGTAGCTGTGCCTTTAAGGCGGAGCTGTTCCACCAGTGAGCCCGCAGCATTCTATGCTGCAGCCTTAAAGCTAGCACTTGAGCACTTGACAGGGGCTGCTTGCTGGTTGCACCCCACTTGGGGAGCAACCCAATAAACCTTCCCTCTCCTGTTTCCCACAGGTCTCCCGAGGTCCTTCTTTGGCACCTCAGGCCACTACACCAACCTGGTCCAGTGGGTCCCCAATACCCACTTGGTGTTACGGCAAGGCTCTGACCTCTGCCAGGCCTGCGCTGAACCCTGACAAGAGGGCAGTAATTCCAGCTGCAAGCACACACGTGAGGCCCAGCTTGAGGCTGCAGGCTCTCAGGAAGAGTGCTCCTCCCTCCATTTCCTTGTGAACCTGGAGGAGCCTCCCTTCCCATCTGTGCAACGAGCCAACGGCTAGGACCATTTTACGCCGATGGTGGGGTGGGAGTGGATCTCATGTTGGCCCCAAGCCTGCTCTCAGCAAATGGCAACATCAAGCTTCCAGCCCTGGGGTGGGCAGAGCACAGGTGGGGAGCAAACCCAGACTGTGACCCGTTTCTGTATGTGTGCAGTCTCACTAGGCCACAGCCACCCTCCGTGGCATACACACTGTCCACGCTTGCACCTGGGCCACCGTGGTGGTGTCTGAGTAGCTGCAACAGAGGCCCAAGGCCTGGAAGACAGAAGAGATTCACTCTGGTCCTGTGGAAGGCGGTTTTTCTGCAGGATGTTGTGGGGAGGAATGGTTTGGGGAGACTGAGTCACGGGGAGTGGCTGTTAATACAGATGAAGCCTCGCTCCACACTGCCCACCTCCTGCTGTGTGGCCCAGTTCCTAACAGGCCATGGCCCAGGGTGGGTTTGGGAACCCCTGCTTTAGAGGAGGGGCTTGTGAACCTGCTTTAGTCGCTTGGACCAAAGAGGTCAGAGAAACCCTTGATTGGCAGAGCTGGGAGGCACCTTCCAAGCCTCCTCGTGTACGCTGGGCGCCTCTGTTCCCGGGACCCCTGTGCACGCATTCCACTGCTGCCTGCGCACCCACAACCAGGGCAACGTCCTCCTAGTCCACCTAGTGGCCCCTGCAGCATGAGGGGCTCGTGGGCACCAGCAGAGAGCTCTGTGGCTGCCCCAGGGAGGGCACCATCCACTGCTGTGGCGCAGACCCTAAGCTCAGGCTGCCTGTTCACGGCCAAGGGAGCCCTGTAACTCCCCGGGCTGTCCCCTCCCCTTCCTGCAGAACAGCATGGGACTGCCCCTCATATGCACACCTTTGGTGGTGATTTTGTGTGTGTGTGTGTGTGTGTGTGTGTGTGTGTGTGTGTGGTACTGGGGGTTGAACCCAGGGCCTCACGCCTACATGCTTTGCAAGTGCTGGACCACTGAGCCACGCCCCCAGCCCATTGTTTTTTTACTTTTTGAGACAGGGTCTTGCTAAATTACACAGACTGCCTCTGGTCTTGAACTTGCGATCCTCCTGCCTCTGCCTCTCAAGCCGCTGGGATTACAGGCGTGCGCCACCGTGACCGGTGTGAATGTTTTTTTTGGGCAGATGCAGGATGGGAGCATCCTAGAGCCACGGCTGCATGTTTCCTGTGTACTTTCCAGAAGGCGGGGTCCACGTGGGCACCTCACCCTGGGGCTGCGTGGCTCCCTCAGCCACACCAAACATTGACCGTTCTGTCATCCTGACACTGGCTGCGAAAACATCTTGCATTTCTTTGATTGCCTGTCAGGGTCAAGCTGTCTACATCGATAAGCGATTGCAGTCTTACTTTAATTAACCGCTCGCAGCCTTGCTTAGTCCTGGTATTTATCAAAAGGCTGATTTGTAGGAGTTCCTGAATGCTAAGCATATGTGTTGTTCTGATTTCTTATTCTTCCAGGTTTTATTTGCTACAAACATTTTTCCTGTAAGGTTTCTGCACTTAATTTGTTTGGCAACTACAGAAACCCGAGCCGTCTATGTGGCTGAGTCCAGAGACCCCTCTGGCCCTCACTGCTCACTTTTCCCGTAGAGACCCAGATCACTTGTTAAGTGCTGTCAAGCTGGGTCCAACTAATAGGGACCCTACGTACAACAGAATGAAGTACTCCCTGACACTGCCCTGCCCTGCTAGTCCTAGGGTTTTCAATGGCTGATTGTTTCTGGATTATTTCGGGAGTGGGCTACCAAGTACTCCCATTTTTGAGATGCTGGGGATCAAACCTGGGGCCTCAGAGAGCACAGAGCAGCGCTACCAACTGAGCTGGACCCCAGCCCATCACTTCTAGTTTTTATGATTCTTTTTAACCTCAAGCCACCTGCAACGTACTTGGATATGAGCAAAATCGCCTGGGTCCCTCCCTGGCTGGTACTTAGCCACCACTCTCATTGTGACTGACAGGACGGACCTGCCTCTCTTGCTGGAGGACACAGCCTGGGCCTCCCCAGCTGGGCTCTGTCCGTCAACTGATGGGCCTCTCCAGCGTGCCTGCTCCCTCCATGCCACGTGGCTGAGGGCCACGGCATCATTCAGTGGTCTCCCTTTCCTTACTGCTGCTTTTTTCCCCCAGTACTGGAGGGTTAGGCCTTGCTCTGCCCCCAAGCTGCACTCCCAGCCCCTTTTCAATTTTTTATTTTGAGATGGGCTATTGCTAAATTGTTCAGGCAGCCTCGGGCCTCAAACTCACAACCATCTTGCCTCGGCCTGCGGAGTCTCTGGGATTACGCATGAGTGCCACTGTGCCCAGCTGGGTCTCCCATTAACTCTCACAACTGCACCTTTTCTTCTCGGAAGTCAGAGTGCAAACACAGGTCCGGGTGGGGAGCGCAGGCTCTGAGGGACCAACACCCATGCCTGTTGGTCCCTTGTTCACCAAGAAAGAATATGGGAGAGCTGGGCATGTGGACACACCTGTAGCCAGGCACTTGGGAGGCTGCAGCAGGAGGACTGCAGAGTCTGAGGCCAGCCAGGGCTAAAGAGAGAGTTCCAGGCCAGCCAAGGCCACGTAGTGAGACTCTATCTCAAAAAAATCCCCCCAAACGGCCAGGTGCGGTGGCACACACCTGCAATCCCAGTGACTGAAGACAGAGGCAGGAGGATCACGAGTTCCAGGCCAAAGGCAGCCTGTATAACTCAGCGAGACTGTTTCAAAATAAAAAATAAAACAGGGGCCGAGGATAGAGCTCAGTGGTAGAGCATGCGCAAAGCATGCAGGCGTGAGGCCCTGGGTTCAGCCCCAGTACCTTAGAACAAGAAACAAACAAAAAGGCCCCCAAACACAGGAAATTATCTCTTCCTGGGGGAGTTCTTCCACACTAAGTCTTGTTTGCTGGTTCCCATAAAACCAAATAGGTAGTTCTTTCTTTCTTTCTTTCTTTTTTTTTTGTGGTACTGGGGGTTGAACCCAGTGCCTCGCGCCTGCACGCTTTGCAAGCGCGGGACGGCTGAGCTGCGCCCCCAGCTCATTTTTTTACTTTTTTTTTTTTTTTTTTTTTGTGGTACTGGTCACGCCTGCATGCTTTGCAAGTGCTGGACCACTGAGCTGCACCCCCAGCCCTTTTATTTTTCTTGCTTACTTCCTGAGACAGGGTCTCACTAAGTTACATAGACTTCCTCTAGTCTTGAACTTGCAATCCTCCTGTCTCCGCCTCCCAAGCCGCTGGGATTACAGACGTGCGCCACCACGCCCAGCTGCATTTTTTTACTTTTTGAGACAGGGTCTTGCTAAGTTATGCAGACTGCCTCTGGTCTCGAACTTGCGATCCTCCCGCCTCCACCTCCCCAGCTGCTGGGATCACAGTTGTGCGCCACCATGCCCGGCCCAAATAGGTAGTTCTTGAAAATTCCTTTGGAGTCAGAAGTGGGAGAGATCAGAGCTGTCCTGTAGCTAACAGAGAGCAAGCGTGCACAGAGCGGCCTCCAAGGTGCGAGCAGAGGACCTGACAGGCAGAAAGAAAACCCCGAGCCTCAGACAATCTGGCGGAAACCACAGCCAGCGAGGGTCACGCGCTGCCCGCCCCACAGCTCTCCTGGTCTCTGAACAACGTGGTCCTGAGTCTCCGTGGGCTTCCTTCTTGGCCTGGCTGTCTGCAAACCTGCTGGTCCTGTGCTCTGCAGAGGGGAGCACAGCCCACCTGCCAGCCCGGCCTTCTCTGTCACCACCCATGGGAAGAAGAGCTTGTGCCTGCCAACTTGGGGAGGGAGGTAGGTTCGCTATCAGGGTCAGTACCTGTGATCACCAAAATTAATTTTTCTCCTAAAAAACACACAGTGAGAGGCCCCTGGTGCTGGCCCCATCCTGGCTTGTCTCCCCCGGGGAGTGGATGGCTTTGTCGTGGTCAAGACAGCCAGAAATGAAGGGAACAAGCAAAGGTCAGGACAGGACGGTGGGTCTACCCGAGACGCTGCTCTGGCCAGGACTGAGCCAGTGCTAGGTTCACAGGAACAGGAGCTGCGGCCGCAGAGCTGGACGGTCGCCTGTTTCAGAAATAAACACAGGGGGCCGTGGGTGCCCGGAGGCCCGGGCTGGGATGGTTCCATTTCCCCACATTGTCAGCCGAGGGCTTTCGTCCTGTCTGTCTGGTTGGCTCACTGCAAAATCCCACAAGCCTACCCTGCAGGGTGGCCCAGAACGGGGCAAAGTTCGTCATTCCTGCCCCTGCCGCCCTCTGGCCCCACCTCCCGGCAGCGCCCGGTGACTCTTTCGCCTCTCGCTTGGTGACCCTCGGCCTCAAGGTGAGTGACAATCTGCAGATCCCAGCGTCTGCTCGTGCCTGGCAGACACATCCCATCCCTTCAACCCCACTGCACACACTCGGGTCTCCCCGGATGCCCTTCCTCCAACCACTAATTATAATAAAGGAAAAGCCGGCATTTAGTGTGTGCCTACTATGTGCCAGGCATGGAGACAACCTCAACAGAAACCTCAGGAGCAATTGTGAATGGGGGCACAGAACAGGGGCCTCAGCGCCCCCTGGATACTGGGTGCCCCTCCTGGGCATTGCTGGGGCCTCTGAGCCGACCTTCTAGGCACCCCCGGAGATGCTTCCTCCTCCCGGAGTCCACCCCAGGGCCCTCCAGGCTCCTCCTGGGCCACTCACGGGCTTGTTCTCTGGCCTTCCCACGCCCACCTCATCAGTGCCAGGGGTTGGTCGAGGGTGGCACCAGCAGGTCTCTGCTATGTGACAGGCACTGCACACACAGATGGGCCAGGAGGAGCGGCTCTCATGCCCAGGCCACCTGGGGGCCCAGAGGGGGGACTGGCCTCACGGTGAGCGTGGCTGACCCACGCCTACTCTAGGACCCAGGAGAGGAACCAACAGCCAGGTGACACGGGTGGCTGCGGGCAGCAGTGTAAGTGCAGAGGTGGTGTCAGCAGCTGCTGCCCGATGGAGCGGCCTCCACATGGCTCTCCCACCGTGACACACGTCCCCTCGCCCTTGTCCCTCCGTGCACCCCCCCACCATCATCGCCACTTTGCAGGTCAGGAGTAGGCACAGAGAGGGAGGCCCTGGCCAGAGAGGGCAGTGACACGCAGCTTTGGTGATGCAGATCACCCAGCTTGTTGCCCCAGGACAGAGCCACCTTCCCAGTGTGGGGACAGATGGCAGGAAAGCATGATGCCTGCTGGGCAGTGGCCGGTGAGGGGTTGGGGGCCTCGTGCAGAGCCCCGCAGCAGGGATGGGGCCACGACTTCCACAAACCACAGGATACTCAAGTGGGGCACCGCGGCACCTCCTCTCACCTCTGTGCTGCCAGAGCACTGTGAAGAGAGACCTGGGAGACCAGGTGGTCTTGGGGAAGGGCTGGCAGGGAGGCCCCACAGCGGCCACAGGAGGGACAGAGGCCCGGGGGAGCTGGGGGCCACCTGGGGCTTCTGCGGTCGTGGGACCCCTGCAGCACTTGGCAAGCGCCACGCGCAGCGGAAGGCCGTGCTGCTGGTCTCAAGTTTGATGGCCCCACTTCGGTACATAACCCGGCCGACGGCCACTGGCGGGGATCAAGTATTGCACAACCAGGGGTGGCTCAGGGATGCCCAAGACACGTGGATGCAGCCATCCGGCAGCCACCATGCAGGGGAAGAGCGTGGGGGTGCTTTGTGGGCTCCAGCGGAAGCCGGGCCGGCGTGGGCCAGCGTGGCAGACGCGGACGTGGCTTCCCTCCTCTCTCCTTCCTCGTGAAAGCAACGGAAACCACACGCCCGGGGGAGGCACTGAGGGGCGCTCACCTTGTTAAAGCGCTTGGCCTGGAAGAGGTGGCCGTTGGCGCGGTACAGCTTCCTCCATCTTCGGGCTCCACGGCGGTAGATGGATTCTAGGAAGGGTGGGAAAGAGGGGTAAAGAAACAGCATGGTGGCCCGAGAGCCCGGCTCCCCGGCGAGGTGTGAACACAGCAGGCCATTCCTGGCCAGGTGGCTGCAGCCCTGGCTGCTGCCCAGGCCCATGGGCACCAGGGCTGGGATGACAGCTTCCCCTGTTGCACACCGGCTCCCCACGCCTCCCCTCACATGACGCTCACGCTGCCATCGCCGTGGCTGCTAGAGACGGCAGCCCAGGCGGGAGGAGACACTGATCACAGGCCCCCACAGCAGTGAAGACCCGGGGGGTCCACGAGGCAGGCGGGGTTCCGTGCGAGGACAGCCGCTCCCCCAGCCCGGCGGCCTGGTTCCAAGCCCCGCTCTCCCCTGCTTGTTTTCCTTCCACCCTCTTCCAGGAAAACCAGGTCCTTTTTTCCACACGGGGACACGGTTCAAATGGGCCGAGATATTTACATATCAGCTCCCGTGGAGGAGGAGTGGGTGCCACGCTGGAGTCCACGCTCAGCCTACAGAGCGGAGCACAGCAGCATCGCTCTGACGACTCACCCAGACTGCAGGCGGGTGGCCTCGGGGCTGCTGCCAGGCCCGCTAACCTGACACACCTCGGGGCAGAAGCAAAGCCAAACCCGCCGGGCACTTGTTTTGAGTTGTGAGTTACCAAAAACATCATTTCATAACACGCGCCCAGCCATCCACGGGAAGGGGAAAACATCCCATAAACACCGAGGAAAGCTCCGACCGGGGCTACCACCCTCTGCCTCTCGCCGCACGGCCCCCCAGTGCTGACACTCTGCGGAGACAAAACCTTCAGAAATACAACGTACAAGGGGAAGCTTTGTGCTTTTATGAAGTTCCGCAGCAAGAGTAACTTTCATAAGCCTCATGAAAGTGCCATGAATATACCAAAGTGGAAATTGTAACAGAATGTTTTTAAAACAAGCAAATTACCAGCTCTGGCTGGAAACTGCTGAAATCAGGTCACAGGGATTGCAAAACCTGCTTCGCTCCCTTTAAATGGGAGATTCAGCGAGAGCCAGGAAGCAGGGCTCCTCAGGGAGCTCAGGAGAAACGCAGGCCCCAAGGCCAGGGGTAGCTGGCTCCCCAGCCCCTCTGCAGGCCGGGCTGGCCTCCCACACGGCACCCCCGCTCCTCACGCCTGAAGAGAGAGGGAGAAGGGTGTGGCGTGACCAGGGGACGCAGAGACAGGAGCAGGACTGAGGGGCTGAGCTGGACAGATGGGGACAAGCCAGGAGCTGAGCCCTGGCGATAGCCCATTCTGCAAGTCCAGTGGCAGCCTGGGGACATGAAAGGACTCCCAGACACCCCAGCAGGGGCCAAGCTGACCGGAGCCTGTGGTAGGGTGGACAAACTCACAGGGTGCAGGACCGCCAGCCCCACATGACCCCCAGACACGGAGTATAGAAGACACGGTGGCAGGGTCTTCTGCAACGCTGGCCATGGGACACCCTGGGCTCTGGGGCCTGGGCTGTGTCCTCCATCATGCGTGGCGGGGCCCTGACCTCAGTGGGCTGTGCCTGGAGACAGAGCCTCTGAGCAGGTGTGGCATGGGCCCCAGCTCCGTGGGCTGGGTCCCCTCAGAGGAAGAGGGCAGAGTGCACGCTTTGCCACGTCAGGCCATGTGGGAATGCGTGGCCCCGCAAAACTGGGACTTGGACCCTCCCTGGAGCCGTGCTGGCTCTGACCCAGACTCCAGCCCTGACAAAGGGCGGTTTCCAGGTTCCCAAGCCACCTGGCCTCTGTGCTTTGTCACATGGACCAGGCATGGACTCAGATGCCTCTCTCACCACACATCTGCCTTTTAGAAGTAAGGACTTTAGCGTGAGCAGCGGAATGAGAAGAGGTTTTCTTCCTCTAGCAGGAATATGGGGGAGGTCTGGACAACGTGAGGGAGATGGTGGACATGAAAAGCGTGAGCCAGAGATGGAAGTGGACGCACGCGCCCACACACAGGCCAACCTCGGGGCCCAAGGAGTGAGGACTGGCTGCGCACCGGTCGTCCACAAGTGGGGGACGGGGCTCAGCGCCGTGGGAGCTCAAGGATGCCTACGGACCAACAAGGAGAAGGTAGGAGAAATGTAGGCAAAGGACAGGAACAGCATCTCCCAGGGACGGCGAGGGAGAGCAACAAGCTCAGCCCTGTGAGAAATCGAGAGATTTACGGGATCGCACCAGGGTCCTTTTACACCCGAGGGACCAGACACATCGACCTCTCGTAACCCCACACCCCAGCAGGGCTGGAGGCCGTCTAAGTCAGCAGGAAAACAGGTCTGCAGCACTTGTTCCCTGGGCCGGCAACTCCACCGCTCCTACACCAAGGCTGGAGGTAAGCTCAGAAGCTCAGGCAGCAGCCAACCGTGCCTCAGGCTGGCAGGATGGAGCACACCTGTCCTCCCAGCACTCGGGAGGTGGAGGCAGAGGACGCCGAGTTCCAGGCCAGCCTGAGCTACACAGCAAGACCCTGACTCAAAAAGAATATTTCCAGATGCTGAGGTCTGAGGCCATGAGAGCTCTTAAGCAAACAGGGGCGTGGGCACCCAACAGACACGCTCAATGGCTCAGACACATGGAAACATCAAAAGTCGAATTCCAGGGCTATCGAAAACCGACGGCATTGTTATAAAACCAAAGAGTCAGAAAGATAAGTGATACGGCATATAATTTGAGAACGCACAGTGAAGTGATGAAATCGTTCTGGGAAATGAATAACCAGTCCCAGGTTCACAGCGCACGAGTGGCGTGGACTCGGAGGAAGCTGAGCCCTGCACTCCGCCGGCTGCTCAGGACACGCGTCCATCAAAATACAGTGCTGTAGGGCGCATACCAGTTCCATGTTCTTGGTACACATCATGTGACATTCAGGGACATAAAATTAAACTGTAAAAACACAGAGGGAGGCCAAAGACATGGATACAAACTCATTTCAAATAATCTCCTCAGACTCATCTTCGGATAACTGTGAGTCACTGTTTTAACTTCAAGGACTGCATGGTTTGCATGTTGTTGTTGTCGTTATGCGCCATCAAGTTGGTTCCAACTCAGAGCGACCCTATGTACCACAGAACGAAACACTCTCCGATTCTGTGCCAGGCACAGGATCTTTTTTATGTTTAAGCCCGCTGTTGTACCACTGTGCCAGTCTAGTTGAGGGTCTTCATTTTCCTCGTTGGACTGCCACTCTCTCAAACATGATACCCTTCTCCAGGGATTGGTCTCTCCTGACTACATGTCCAAAACATATCAAATGCATTCTAGCCATCCTTGCTTCCAAGGAGCACTCTGGTTGCACTTCTTCTAGGACAGATCTCCTGGTTCTTTTGGCAGTCCATGGTATGTTCAGTATTTGTTTCTAGCACCATAATTCAAAAGCATCAATTCTTCTCTTGTCCTCTTCATTCACTATCTAGCTTTCACAAGCATATGTTGTTTGTTGTTAGGTGCTATTGACGAGGGTCTGACTCACAGTGACCCTATGTACAACAGAATGAAATACTCTCCGACGTTGTGCCATGCCCAGCACTATGTCAGTGCTTCTCTGCTCTCCATAGGGTTTTTAATGGCTGATTGCTTCAGGAGTGGGCTGCTGGGTCCTTCTCTCAGTTTTCTGTGGTTCTAGGGGTCAATCCCAGGGCCTCAGAGAGTGCAGAGCAGCACTCCACAAACTGAGCTAAACCCAAGCCCCTCACAAGCATATGATGCCACTGAAAATACCATGGCATGAGTCAGGTGCACCTTCCTCTTCAATGTGACATCTTTTCTTTTCAACAATTTAACAAGGTCTTTTGCAACAGCTTTTCCCAATGCGATGCGTATTTTGATTCTTTGGCTGTTGCTTTCGTGGGTGCAGACTGTAGAACCAAGTAAAGCAAAATCGTGGACATCCTCGATCTCCACTTACCATGAAGGTGCGTACTGACCCCGTTGTGTACTTCCCTTTATAAAGTTCAAGCATGGGACGCTCAACCGCCAAAGTCACACATCGGTGGTGTCTGGAGGTGCCTTTGCGACACCCCTGGGTTAGGTGAGGTCATGAGGATGGCCCCACACTGGCCTTAGTGGCTGGAGAGTGGGAAGACAGCCTGGAAGTAGCGTGCTCACTGTCCACTCGTGGCGCTCCGCATGGCGCCTTAACACAGCACGGGGTCCTCACCAGATGCGGACATCAAGTCCTCCACGACTGTGAAGAGTGAACCTCTGCTTTTCACAATGAACCAACCTCAGGCGTTCTGTGGTAGGCACACAAAAGAGACTAAGGGGCCCTCTGGCCTGGCCTGGGGAGGAGGAGCAGGTGCGGAGTGTGGTTTCAGACAGAGCATATCAGATTTTTATTTTATTCATTTATCTAGTTGTTGTTGTTAGGTGCCATCGAGTCGGTATCCAACTCATAGCGACCCTCATGGGGTTTTCAATGGCTGTTTCGGGATTGCCTTGGGAGTGGATTGCCAGGTCCTTCTCCCATTTTTTGGTGCTGGGAATCGAACTCGGGACCTCAGAGACTGCAGTGCAGCACTCTACCCACTGAGCTAAATCCCAGCCATTTATCTAGGGACAGGGTCTTATTGTAGTCCAGGCTGGCCTGGACCTATGTAGACCAGGCAGGCCTGGAACCCCTCGCACTGACCCACCTGCCTCAGCCTCTCGAGTGCTGGGATTACAGGCGTGCGCTTAGTCCAGGCAGGCCTGGACCCCCTCGCACTGACCCACCTGCCTCAGCCTCTCGAGTGCTGGGATTACAGGCGCGCGCTTAGTCCAGGCTGGCCTGGAACCCCTCGCACTGACCCACCTGCCTCAGCCTCTCGAGTGCTGGGATTACAGGCGCGCGCTTAGTCCAGGCTGGCCTGGACCCCCTCGCACTGACCCACCTGCCTCAGCCTCTCGAGTGCTGGGATTACAGGCGTGCGCTTAGTCCAGGCTGGCCTGGAACCCCTCGCACTGACCCACCTGCCTCAGCCTCTCGAGTGCTGGGATTACAGGCGCGCGCTTAGTCCAGGCAGGCCTGGACCCCCTCGCACTGACCCACCTGCCTCAGCCTCTCGAGTGCTGGGATTACAGGCGCGCGCCACCGCGTCCGGCTTGAACATCAGGTTTTTAACAGAGACAAGAGCTCAGAGTCCACAAGGAAACTTCTGCTCCCTGGAGGAGGCAGTCAGTGTCCTCTGCTTGCAGCTCAGAACTCAGGTCAGGGTGGGCAGCTCTGGCCCACGGGGAGAGGCCGCGTCCTGTCGGTTGAGGGCGCCCTGGCCGTCTTCTGAGTGGAGGCCCATGCAGAATGCAGTCTCACCCTCGCAGGTAAGTGTGGCCTACTGCCGGTGTGGCAGAAGATCGTACGGGTGCCGTGTATACAAGAGGCGGACATGCGGGGCCACGTGTCAACTCAGCCGGAATACGTGGCTAAACGTTCTTCCGGATGTTTCTGTGAGCACGTGTATGGATGGGATTGAGATTCAAACCTGTGGGCTCTAGCCGGGCGTGGTGGCGCACGCCTGTAATCCCAGCGGCTGGGGAGGCAGAGACAGGAGGATCGCAAGTTCAAGACCAGAGACAGTCAGTGTAACTTAGCGAGACCCTGTCTCAGAAAATAATAAAATCTACAAAATGGGCTGGGGGTGCAGCTCAGTGGTCCAGGCCCTGGGTTCAACCCCTAGTACCGCAAAAAACCAAAAAAACAAAAAAACAAAAAACCTGTGGGCTCCGAGCAACGCCGGTCCTCCTGAGGGTGGGTGAGTGTATCTAGTCAGCTGGAGGCCTACGCAGGACAAAGCCCCGCCTTCCCCTAAGCAGGGGGAGCCCTGCAGCCCTCGCTTTGCCCTTGACCTGCAGAGTCAGCGCCTTCCTCCGCCAGCCTCCTGCTTCGCCCTCAGCCTCAGACCTGCAGCCTCCACAATCGAGGAGCCACTTCCTTCCATTAAATCTGCTTCCCTCTGTCCACATCCTGTGGGCGGTTTCTCTGGCACACCCGAATGAAGCCACGGCGTCTAGGGTGGGGACCAGGCTCCCCCGCTTCCTCCCCTCCTGCCTCGCAATGCAGAGTTCCACATGAGTGAGGATCCCGGCAGGGCTCATGTCTGACACTCCAGCTCCCTGGCATCTCCTGAGGTGAAATCCGGGCGCCTCCAGAGGCTATAGGAGCAGTGGCCCGGTGAGTTACAAGGAGTCGTGGTCTCACCTGGGCATCCTTCATTTTAGACAATACACTTTAAAATACTTTTGTTACAGTTTTTATTTTGGAATAACTTAATAATTTTATATGCAACCTCCCTGGCCCCACCCCCGTGCTGACCACTTGCCCGGGCCTCACTGTCCAGGCTGAGAGAGAGGCCAGCGCCTACCACGTCCTCAGCCTTCTTTAACAAACTAGTTTTTTTTTTTTTTTTTTTTGCGGTACTGGGGGTTGAATGCAGGGCCTCGTGCCTGCATGCTCTGCAAGTGCTGGACCACTGAGCTGCGACCCCAGCCCGTTTTTTTACTTTATTTGAGACAGGGTCTGTCTCACTAAGTTACGCAGACTGCCTCTGGTCTTGAACTTGGGATCCTCTTGCCTCCGCCTCCCAAGCCACTGGGATTACAGGCGTGTGCCACTGTGCCCGGCAACAAACGAGTTTTTAGAACAGTTTGGGATTTGTGGAAGATCTCTGCAGACTGCAGAGTTCCCCCAGACCCCGCAGGGTTTCTGGTTGTTCCTGTTCACTGTACTGTGCTATGTTTGTCGGAACTGAGGCACCCATGCAGGTCCGTTGCAAACTGAAGTCCACATGTTCGGTTTCCTTAGTTTCACCTGGCTTCCTCTTTATTCCAGGATCCCATCTCAGGCCCACACATTTCCTCTGGGCTGGACGGCTTCTCAGAGTCCTTGTCCTCAACCACCGGGCAGGTGTGCAGGAGGCTGGCTGGGTGTCTACACAGGGTCCCTCCACTGGGGTTACATAGGGTTGTGATATCCTTGGCATCTGAATCAACTGAGCACTTTCCTGAAAACCTGTGTCCCCACGGTGGCTGCGATGGCCAGAAACCAGAGTCTTTCCAACTCTGGACCACCTACCGGAAGATTCCCTAGTGGCAGAGCAGCCTGGACACATCCAGAGTGCCCGGGGGTTCTCTGGACCTGTGAGCGGGAACCCCGAAGGCTGTGGGGTTCCAGCTGCCTCTGCCCCACACAGGCCAGCCCCACATGGAGAACTGGGGTTTTGTCTTGAAAGTGACAGCCTGTTCCTGACCTAAGCGATGGTCAGCACTGGGAACTGACAGGGCCATGTGTGCGCCAGGCTTCCCTGAGGCCGCCCCACCTGCCACTATTGCGGGAGGCTTGCAGCCACCCTGTCACCTCGATCCTCCTCAGTGGAGGGAGACGTCTGTGGAAACCGGTCCCAAAGACAAGCGCCGGCGGGCTGAAAGGCCTGGGGGAGTGGAATCTGCACACAGCCCGGCTGGGCTCCGCAGCGCTCTGTGCGCCGTGCACATGGCACGCATGCCGGCCGGACACCTCTGTCTGGGCCACGAGGGCCAAGGCCTAGGCCTGGCTGGGCTCCCGGGTGGGAGTGGGTTCACCACCGCGTGCTCACGGGGCGCTCACTCCCCCACCTCCCCGGGACCAGCACGCAGTGAACAGCCACGAGTCACGGAGAGCGCGTGGGCTGCTTCTCTTCTCTCCCAACGTTAACTCTGACAGCCTCGAGCAGCTCTTTCCCAGCTCTTTCCTGTCTTTGAGATTCTATAATTAGGCCGGTCACAGGAATTTTAATGAGCCGTTTCCATGGTAACCCGGCATCCCGAGCACTCTGACTAGGCGGAGGAAGTGCATTTTCAAAAGCGGGGCTCCAATCAACAGGCTGCGAAACAAACCAGTGCCTTCCTCCAGGTCTGGGGACAGCGCGGGGCGCAGCGAGCCTCCAGGAGCAGAGTGGACAGCCCCGGGGGTCTCCTTCACTCATTGGACGTGGCTTGGCCGCACAGCGTGATGAACACAGGGCACAATGATGTCACAGGATGGCCCTGTGGCCCTGGGCAGGGGCTGTGTTAGCAATAAAGCCTCACGGAGACAGCCCAATGCCTTCTGCAGTGGCCCCAGGCCAGCGAGGTTCCCGCAGGCCAATGGGGTCCCCATGAGATGGGGGACAACTGTACTCGAGGCACAGGTGGAGCAGCACTGCCCCCTCCAGGCTCAGGCTCCTCCTGGGGCAGAGGTCTGCACTGGATTCGGAGCCTCGGAAGGGCAGCCCACCCACCCTCCTCCCCAGCCTCCTCGGGACGAGGCTGCGTGGCGACTCATCCCGCGCAAACATCCAACACAAGACGGCCTCGTCAGGGGACTGTCGCCAGAGCCGGGACACCCAGGGTTTCTGATGTCCAAGTCTGGGTGCAACAGCGTGGGGGCAGAGGGCAGAGGCCCGGCAGGACTGATCTGGGGTGTCAGACCACCTGGCCGGCGTCTGGCCCTCAGGGAGCTGGGCTGGCCTCACGGCACACCAACCCCAGGGATCCTCGTTCTTGCTGAACGCACCACCAAAGGTGCCCAGGCTGCCTCCAGCTGCCAGGGGGGCCTCTACACAGGAACTCGGGGTGGGACGCTCCATTCAGTCCAGTCAGCCTGCTAAAGCAGTGGTGCGCAGACCAACCTGGGCCTTCCACACCAGGCAGCTGGTCACTCTGGGGGCAACAGCATGTGGCCACAGCGTCACGGGACACTCACGGAGAATGGTTGCTCAGTGGCACTTGCCGCTGGCCGGAGTCCTCATCCTGTGCCTCAGGGTCCAGGGTCCCTGAGAGCGCTGTGTGACAAGAATTGCTTGCTCTTTCGCCCCCGCAGGATCAGGTCAGCCGGGCAGGCACTGTCCAGGGTGCTGGGGCAGCAGTAAGAATGGGGGTGGAGAGGCCCCCAGAGGCCAGAAGACTGGGTGGGGCAGCACTTCTGAGGATCTTGAGGTTGGCTTGTAGCCAGGGCAGGAGCTGAAGTGTAGCCCCCCCACATCCCAGGGGCCGTCCCCATCGTGGCCCTGAAACCCAAACTTCCTGTTTCCAACCACTGATCTATTTTCCCAGCCGAAGCTGTGACTTAAATACACCACGCTTTGAAAGGCGAGCAGGGAGTAACAGTAAAATCGCAAAACCAGGCCTGGAAAGAGGTTACGGGAACCGCTGCCATGGGGAGCCACAGCTGTGTGGGAGATGGGGCCTGTTTGGGGGACAACAACCCCCAACCTGGCTCCCACAGAGGCTATCTGCCCTTCTTCACAATCACTCTGCGGCCAGGGAATGTCCCTTTGCAACCACAACGCCACAAAGGATGAAGACAGACACAGAAAGGAAACGGCCAAGGCGGAGTTAGCCAATGGGGGAGCGACGTTCTGCTGACCTTCGTCCCCCCTGCCACCCCACGGATACACCCCATTTCCCCTCGGGGCATCTGGGGCTGGCACAGCTCCTGGGATGAGGGACAGCAGAGGAAGCAGACAGAAGCCCCCGCCCTGTGGGAGCTGAGGACAAACACTGATGAACGAAGACAGTCAGGGCTACAGAAGGGGGACGGTTGGGGGGCAGCTGGGTGGACACATCAGCAATAGGACAGGCAGTGTTCTGGGCATGAGACACCAACCTCAGGGTGCCTAACCGGATCAAGCCCACAGGTGACCCTGATGGTGATGTGTGCGATGGTTACACTGAACCCTGGGCCCCTCAGCCAGAACACAGGAGGAAGGCCACCTCCCAAGGCTGAACTGCACCTCGGAGTCCCCTCCACCCCTGTGGGGGGCCATGCCCCTCTGAGAAGGGCATTCCCAGTGATTCGTGGGCTGGGCAACACTGTGACTGAGATGGTCCCTCAGGCCGAAGAAGGGACAGCGAGTCATGCTGACTGGTGTAGTGGCATTGGTTCCACGTGTCCACGTGCTCAGGGTGGCCAGAGGACTCAGGGTCAGCCTGGACCACCTTCGGGGCCCTGTCCAACTCTGGCCACACCGTGGGTTCACTGCCACTGTGATACCAAAGCTGAACCAAGGCCCTTGCCAGACAACACTGCCACATCCACCGTGCCACAGACTGTGGTTCTGAAGCTGAAATGTAGGAAAGTCTAAAACACAGAGCCTGTCGCCTGAGGAAAAGTCCTCTGTTGTGGAAATGGACACAGGACACGGAGCTTCTCTCTCTGGTGCCTGGTGTGAGCTGGGACAGGAGCCACGTCGGGGGCAGGCGGGGCAGCAGTGCCACGTCCCGATCTCCAACAGGACCCCAGGAGGGGCTGGGCGCAAGCTGCCTGAGCATAGCAGCCCCACACACGGGATGCACCCTCCTGATTCCTCCACAGCCACCCTGCATGTGGCACAGAAGGAGGGACCCAGGACCTTCAGGCTGGTGAGACAGCCTGGGTGGTGGACGAGCTGGATCACGTGCGCCCCCTGCTGGACAGCGGCGGCACGGCATGCCTGCCAAAGGAGCCCCAGGCAGGCCGAGCGGGCGACTGCTGCACTGGGCCTTCTCTCTGGTTTGAGCCTCTCAAACGGTATCTACCCTTCCGCGGAGAGAGAAAGAGAGCCACCAGGGACAAACTGAGGGGCCACGGCTGGGTCTTGGGAACTGTGTGAGGAGCCAAGAGGACTGGGCAGCTCACTCCTCAACAGTGGCCGGCACAGGCCCAGCAGGTGCAGGAGTTGATGCCCCCCTCTGCTGTGTGACCAGGCAGGTGTACGGGACGGACCCTGAGCCCAAGGTCTGCCCGGGAGTTCCTGCTGCCGTCAAATGACACTGGAAAACACGAAGACAGATGCTGCTGGGTATGGGGGTGCACATCAGTGTCCTAGTGACTCGGGAGGCTGAGGCAGGAGGACCGCAAGTTCGAGGCCAGAGGCAGCCTGTGCAACTTAGTGAGACCCTGACTCAGAAATAAAAGAGGAGCCGGGCGCGGTGGCGCATACCTGTAATCCCAGCAGCTTGGGAGGCGGAGGCGGGAGGATCGCAAGTTCGAGACCAGAGGCAGTCTGTGTAACTTAACGAGACCCTGTCTCAAACCAGCACT
Organism: Pedetes capensis; assembly: GCA_007922755.1. Classification (NCBI taxonomy): domain Eukaryota; kingdom Metazoa; phylum Chordata; class Mammalia; order Rodentia; family Pedetidae; genus Pedetes; species Pedetes capensis. The sequence continues at coordinate 29,938 of VMDO01022019.1, forward strand.
TGCAGAGCATGCAAGCGTGAGGCCCTGGGTCCAACACCCAGTACTACAAAAAAATAAAAATAAATAAGAATAAAAATAAAAGAGGGGCTGCAGGTGCAGCTCAGTGGTGGGGCAGGTGCCTAAGGCAGGCGAAGCCCTGGGTCAACTCCTTGGTACTGAAAAGAAAAGAGAAACGGCACCACTGGTGTCTCTGCAGGGACTCCCTCTGTGGGCCACTAAACACCTACAACACCTTGGGTGCCCGTGTGCACCACTGTCCACCTCGCTGTGGCCACAGGACTGGACCTGAAGGCTGAGGCTAGAGCTCAGGCCGCGCCAAGGCCAGAGGGCACCAGTCCCGGAGCAGAGCTGAAGTGCTGTGGCAGGGAGAAGCCCTGAGGGCCAGGAAATCTGACCGTAGGCATGGGCCGCAGTGCTGCTGAGGGCCGGAGGGCAGTGCAGCCAGTAGGAGTCCAGCCCTCCACCCAAGAACCACCAGAGAGAGCCGGGCGAACCCAAAGCCATGACAGGAACAGGACGACGAGCAGGTGCCCAGGACACCGTGCCCCGGGTGCCTGCTGATCCCCAGGAGGTCACCAGGGCTCAGCTCGATGCGCCTTACTAAGGTTCAGGACAACCGAGACAAGCCAGACCTGCCGGCAGGGGGCCACGGGCTGGGCGCGATTTCTCACACTGTGGCGCCTGCAAGTCTGAGATCAGGGTGCCCGCAGGGCTGGGTTCTGGGGAGCCTCCTCCAGGCCTGCATAAAGCTGTCTTCTTGCTGTGCCCTCCAGTGGTGGATAGCAGAGGCGAGAGCAAGCTACTGGGGTCTCCATCGGACATTACCACCTGGGGCCCGGCAACCACCACCCTCCTCACCTCCCAGAGGCCTCAATTCCAAGAGCTGCCACGGTGCGGTAGGGCTGCAACATATGAATTTGGAGGGCAACACAAACTCTCAGTCCATAACATTCCACCCTAACACCCCCAAAACTCATCACACTCAAAATACACCCAACTCCACTCTAGTGCCCCAGTGTCTTAATCTGTTTCGGCATCCTGAGTCTGTGAAGCCTAAGCCCAGAGTCTACAGGACATCGAAGGCGGATGTGGCGGGATGGTGGTACACATGCTCCCCCAAGGCAACGCCCCTCCCCAGCCACGAACCCACAAAACCAGAGAGCCAAGAGCTCCAGGATATGACGCGAGGGCAGGCGCGGGATGGGCGTCCCCATTCTCAGGGGAGAGACAGGAAGGAGGATGGAGGGGTGACGGGTCCCAGGCAGGCCGAAACCACCAAGAAAATCCACAAGATTCCAAGGCTGAGGATAACCCAGGTCCCCTTGGCTATTTAAGAGACGAAGGTGGAGCCATCCCTTGAGCTGAGAACTCCAAGGCCATCCTGGGCAACCCAGGGAGCCCCCATCTCAAACAACAACAGAACAAACCGAGCCAGGCTGAGGAAATTCCACTGGGTGACGCTCTGCCCAACCACGGCACCCCTCTCAAAATCCCAGAGACGGAGTTAAGGAGGAAGAACCTAAATTCCAGCACGTGGCTTCAGGCTTTGCCAAATCTTAAGGTACACAAGTGCAGGACAAGAGGCCGCAGAACCAAGCAGAAAGTAGCTGCTAAAAGCAGGAAAAGAGGAGGGCGGGGGGAGGTGTGTGTGGGGGTGGGGAAAGAAAGAAAGAAAGAAAAAGAAAAAGAAAACAGAAAGCCAGGCAGAGATTTTGGCCAACTCGTGGTGTTGGGAGACAAAGGCTGGAGAGCACAGCATGGCAAGCCACGAATCGGTCCAGCCTGGAAGGGGCATCTGCACGTTAAGGTACAAAGAGAAACACACCAGACCAAGGCAGTCAAGAGCAGCTCTCCACACTCCCTCAGCCTGGGGGAAGTCAGTCTCTGCCCAAGGAAGACTACCTCCTCCAGGGCCCCAGGAGCTTCCCAAACACACAGCTGATACCCAATCGAAAGCTGCCAGCTGGCCAAGAAGTAGGAACATAGGGCCAAACAGGAAATAGAAATAGATTTGCAGGTGAGACAGATATTTTAAAAAAATTATATGTATATACATTATTACGTGGGCTGGGGTCTGCAGCCACAGCACCCAGGCATCCGAACCTACCTGATTTTGGAAGCTGAGCAGGGTCGACCTGGTTAGTCCTTGGATAGGAGGCTGCCTGGGAATATCAGGTACTGGAGGCTTGGGAGAAGGACCTGGCAATCCACTCCCAAAACAATTAGCCACTGAAAACTCTATGACTAGTAGAGAAGCACTGACAATAATGCTGGGCATGGCACAGAGTTGGCGAGTGCTTCATCCTGTTGTACACAGGGTCCCTATGAGTCGGACCCAACTTGAAGGCATCTAACAACAACATATTATTATATATAAAAGTATATGTAGAGCCGGGCGTGGTGGTGCACGCCTGTAATCCCAGCGGCTCGGGAGGCAGAGGTGGGAGGATTGAAGTTCGAGACCAGAGGTAGTCTGCGTAACTTACTGAGACCGTGTCTCAAAAAGTAAAAAAATGGGCTGGGGTCGCAGCTCAGTGGTCCAGCACTTGCAAAGCATGCAGGCACGAGGCCCTGAGTTCAACCCCCAGTACCACCAAAAAAAAAAAAAAAATGTGTGTGTATAAACATGTTGTCTGTTGTTGTTAGGTGCCATCGAGTTGTGTCCAATTCATAGTGATCCTCTTATGGTTTTCAATGGCTGATTGTTTCCGGATTGCTTCAGGGGTGGATTGCCATGCCCTCCTGTGTGTGTGTGGTGTGTGTGTGTGTGTGTGTGTGTGTGTGGTGTGTGTGTGTGTGTGTGTGTGTGAATGTGTGGTCCTTGGGGGTACCCAGAGCCTTGTACATACTTTATAAGCACTCTACCATGGACTACACCTCGAGCCCCTTTTTTATTTTGAGACAGGGTCTTGCTAAGTTACGCAGGCTGTCTCTGGCCTCAAAGTGCCAGTCCTCCTCTCTCCACCTCCTGGGTCGCTGGAATTACAAGGCAGAGCTTCTGCATCAGCCTTCAAAGTATATCTTAAAAGACATAAAATAAGAGAATTTCACCAGCGAACTGGATCTATAAAAAAAGAATCAAATGGAGATTCTAAAAATGAAAAATAGAGTAACTGAAATTAGTAACTTCGAGATAAATTTACGAGCAGATTAACTGAAAGAAGAGGTAAGAGTAGAAAAAAATCCAGTGATGCACAGAGGGGGAAAAAAGAACTGGGAGGGAAGAAAACCATATGAAAGGCCGCAGGAGGCCTGCGGGTACAGGGAACAGCGTGAGGTGCGGAGTCCTGGGAGGGAGCGAGAGAAGGGAGCAATATTTGAAAAGATGACGGCTGGTATTTTCCAAAAGAACACAGGACATCAAGGCCCAGATTCTCAAAGCTCTGTCTCAATTAGGGTAACTTCAGTCTTTCCCTGCCTCGTTCCCACTGCTGCCAAAAGAGAAGAACACCGGCATTTTAAAGAGGAGCCGGGGGAAGAGGAGAGCGATGAGACCAGAAGGCAACTTCTCAGCAGAGATGACACAGCACAAGACATTGCCGCTGCCGAAGGGAAAGGGCCCGAGCCCAGCGGGAGCCACCCCTCACACAGGAGGCAAAGAAAGGCATTTTCACGGGACAAAAATCAGGTAACGAGATGTCGGCAAATCTGTGCTGAGCTACTGAAGAGGGTATTTCAGTCAGAAGGCAAATTATGTCAGAGACAAGCCCGGCCCGGCTGGTCGGAAGGCAGTGGGGTACCTACGGTGAAAACAACTGGAAGTGACGTCAATGCCGCCACTTGTGGGGTTTTGAATGTGTGTGCACTTCACATCCACAGTGACCGCAGACTCCTGATGGGCTGACTGAACTGTTATTCTTACACATATTATATATTGTTGTTGTTAGGTGCTGTCAAGTCGAGCCCGACTCATAGTGACCCTCGTAGGGTTTTCAGTGGCTGTTTCCGGATTGCCTTGGGAGTGGGTTGCCAGGTCCTTCTCCCATTTTGCAGTGCTGGGAATTGAACTCGGGACCTCAGGAGACTATAGAGCAGCGCTCTACCAACTGAGCTAAATCTCAGCCCATATATTACGATTATAATTATATAATTATTATATAATATATAATATATTATGCAATAATATATGTAATATATAATATATAATATAATATATAATATATCATATGTAATATATTATATATTATATAACTATAATATATAATATATTACATATATTATTTATTAATTATATATAAATATAATTATATATATTATATATAATTATATAATATAATATATTGTATTATATAATATGTTATATTATATAATTATAATTATATGATTGTAACATATAATATATAATATATTATATATAATATATCATATATAACATATATAATATATATTATAT
>VMDO01022020.1:0-34283 GCA_007922755.1 Pedetes capensis
GTTTGCCTGGCACAGAATCGGCAAGTGTTTCAATCTGCTGTACATAGGGTCGCTATGAGTCGGACTCGACTCGATGGCACCTAACAACAACAACAACAACAACTCCCAGGCCACAGGTGGGTATCAGTGTGAGTAGTGGGCAAGCAAGTGAAGCATTGTCTGTATTTATGCAATAACTATAATGTGCTTGAATCATCCCCAAACTATCCCTCTCCCTCCCTCCATCAATGGAAAATTGTCTTCCATGAAACTTGTCCCTGATGCCAAAAAGGTTAAGGATCACTGCATCAAAGTTCAGAGAACTGACCACCCAAAAGGATCAGAAGGAAAAACTACCAAGTCTCACATAAGATGGGAAATAACACCCATTCTCACGAGCAAAATTGGAAAGGCTCATAATTTATAAGGTATTGAGTATATTGCTCACAAATTTCTTGATCAAGTAACAGGGAATAATTAGCTCTAGACTTATGAGTCCCCTGCTTCCACTTAACAAATTATAAGAGTAAAAACCAAAAGCATGAAACTACCTCCAAATAGTTTAATTGCATCCCAAAGTAAAACTCAAGAATATTCATACAACTACAAAGATGTCCAGTTTCCCAAAAAGTAGAGTTCACAATATCTGAAATTCAATAGAAAAATTTCTAGGAATGCAAAGCAACAATAAAATGAAAGAAAAATAAGTGAAACAGATCCCAAAATTGACATAGATGTTAGATTTAACAGACAAGGACATTAAAAGAGTTGTTCTAAGTATTTTCCACATGTTCAAAAATCTAAGTAAAGATGTGAAAGTTATCTCAAAAGACCTGTATCAAATTTGTAGTGATGAAAACTGCAATATATGTGACTATAAATGCACTGGATAGAATTAACAGTAGATTCGACTAACAGCTGAAGGTAAAACCTAATTGAACTTGAAGATACAGCCACAGAAGTTATCTAAAGTGAAACAGATTGAGAAAAAAATAAATAGAATGATGGCCTAAACAGATCTCACTGGAATGGCTTTTTTTTCTTTCAGTACTGTGAGTTTTGAACCCAAGGCCTCACACATGCTTTTTGCAAGTGCTCTATAACTGAGCCACACCCCAGGCCATTTTTTACTTTTTATTTTGAGTCAGGGTCTTGTTAAACTATGCAGGCTGCCTCTGGACTCAAACTTGTGATCCTCCTTCCTCTCTGCCTTCCAAGTCACTAGGATTACAGGTGTGATCCACACTCAGCCTGAGATGGCTTTTAAACAGAGTTGAAGGACTGAGAGAAATTGGCAAGTGGACCTCCAAAAAAAGAATGTCCCAGACATTATTGGAAATGATGCATCCAGAAATAATTATAAAGTACTCCAGATAGTATTTAGCATTTAATACTCACTTTAAACCTAACAGTTTTCATATATATTATCATCTGTAATTCTCACAAGAACAGTGTAATAAGGATAACCTCATTTTGTAAGTAAGAGAGAAGAGATATAAGGAGTTGAGATATTCATGCAATGTTACCCAGAAACCAAAATGAGGTGCAATTTGGCCTTGGTCTTCTCTGAATTCAAATCTTAGAAACTTTTCATTATTTTACATTCCCCACATAGAATCTGGAAACTTGAAGAAGTTAAATGTTCCATGCTCCCACATAGCTCTGTTTTGCTCAGGAGTCATAAATTTAAACGAAGCTACCATAAGAGACTCATAGTGATGCTCATAGGGTTTTCAATGGCTGATTGTTTGGGAATTGCCTTAGGAGTGGATTGCCATGGGAGTGGATTGCCATGTCCTTTTCCCATTTTTGACAGTGCTGGGAATTGAACCTGGAACCTCAGAGACCACAGAGTGGCACTCTACCAACTGAGCTAAATTGGGCTGGGATTTAGCTCAGTTGGTAGAACACTGCTTTTCAGTCTCTGAGGTCCCAAGTTCAATTCCTAGCACCCCAAAAATGGGAGAAGGATGTGGCAATCAACTCCCGAGGCAATCCCAAAATAACCAGCCATTGAAAACCCTATGAGGGTCGCTATAAGTGAGAAACGACTTCATGGCACCTAAAAACAACACCATAGGAGGTGTTAGCTGGAGGGACAATAGGTCTGCAACCATTGCTCAGCCTTGCATATACATTGACATGAAGGGGAGGCAAGCCCAGCATTTCTTGGGCTCCTTCATAATTTTTCCCAAGAGAAATCAGGTATCTATGAAATTTGCTTATTTTTAAATTATTTATGAAAGTTCTTTACTTTTAAACTTTCTGTATGGGTCACTCAAAATATAACTTATAATTCTAAGCATGGACTTGGAATCACTTGTTTGCCCCTTTAATTTAGCTAATTCATTAATTTATATAAATATAAGTGTATTGTTTTCTCTAATTTTATAAAAAATTATGTATAATCATAAAAATATTTGAGCAACACAAAAAGTAGGGTTAAAAGGATCAAAAGACCTCTTGGAACTTGTACAAGTATAACTACTTTCTCTTTTTATGTGTTCTTTTCCAGTGTTAATTTATATTGTATTAATCAGTTACTGCTCATTTGAAAATAAAACGATTTGAATAGATATTTCTTAAAAGAAGATATACAAATGGCCAATAAGCACATGAAAAGATGCTCAACATAACTAGTCATTAGAGAAATTTGAATTAAAACTATGATGACCTATAACTTCACAACCAAAAAGATGATTATTATTTAAAACAAAAAGGAAAGAAAAATTAGACAATGAAAAGTGTTGGGAGTAATGGGGAGAAACTGGAACACTTACGGATTACTGATAAGAAGATAAAATGATCTGGTCACTATGGAAAACAATAGGGTAGATAATTGCTCAAAAATAAAGCATAAAATTACCATATATTCCAAGAATTCTATTTCTAGGTATAAACTCAAAGGGAGTAAAAGCAAAGACTGAAACAGAGATTTGTACATTCATGTTCATGACAGCATTATTCATAATAGCCCAAAGGTGGGAGCAAACTAAGTGTCCATTGACAGATGAATAGATAAGCAAAATATAGTATATGTGTGTGTGTGTGTGTGTGTGTGTGTGTGTGTGTGTAATATTAGTTGGCCTTAAAAAGAACAAAATTCTCATGCCTGGAGTGGTAGCACACTCCTATAATCCCAATGACTCAGGAGGCTGAGGCAGGAGGATAGCAAATTCAATGCCAGAGGCAGCCTTTGTAATTTAGCAAGACCTTGTGTCATGATTAATAGCAAAAACAAACAAACAAAAAAACACATAAAGAAAATTTAAAGGAGTAGGGAGTGCAGTTCAGTGGCAGACCGCTTGCAAAATATATGCAAGGTCTTGGGTTCAACCCTTCAGTATTGCCCAAAAAAAGAAAAAAAAGAAAGGAAAAAAAAAAGAATGAAATTCTGACACACATTATGACATGGTTGAAACTAGAAGACAATAAACCAGCCACAAAAAGGACAAATGTTGTATAATTTCTCTTATATGAGGTTCGCAGAGTAATCAAATTCATAGAAAGAGAAAGTAGAATGGAAGTTGGCAGGCGCAGGAAGGAGAAATGGGGAAATAGTGTTTAATGAGCATAGAGTCTCAGTTGTAGAAGACAGGAAGTTCTAGAGATGGATAGTGTTGATTGTTGCACAACAATTTCAAAGTACTAAATGACAAAAGTACCACACACTAAGTAGTTAAAATAGTAAAATTTATGTTGTACATATTTATCATAGTAGGCACACATATGCACGTGTGTGCATGCACACTTCAAAACCCAGTGACCTAGCATAACACTTGCATTCGCTTTCATAGATCTGCAGGTAGCCTGGGGTTTGGACTTCTGCTGATCTATATACTGGGCTTGGCTCCAGCCCAGGTACTAGGGTCACTTGAGCTCCAAGTTTCTTTCATACTCCATGGTTTAGCAGCTTCCTGGGGAGTGCTCTTGTTATGGTAAATGACAGAAGCATAAGAAAATGAGTGCAAGCACAGGATGCCTTTTAAATCCTTGGCTTTGAGCTGGCCCACTTTCACTTCAGCCAACATTTCATTAGCCAAAATAAGTTGGTTAAGTCCCACATCAGTGAAACAGAGAAACAGACTCTGGGTACTCTTGGGAGATATATTACTAAAATCACATGACATGAAGTATTGGTTGTTGTTGTTGTTAGGTGCCGTCAAGTCGGTATCGGACTCATAGCGACCCTCACAGGGTTTTCAATGGCTGACTGTTTCGGGATTGCCTTGGGAGTGGATTGCCAGGTCCTTCTCCCATTTTTGCGGTGCTGGGAATCGAACTCGGGACCTCAGAAGTATTGGAGTAAGGGTATAACATACAGACAGGTAGAGAACTGGGAACAAAAATCTTAATATGCCACCCAGAAATAAAGATATTTATATAGTTTTACATAACAGGCTGCCTGCAGCCATACCACTGTGGTGTCCAATCCAGTCAAATCTCAAAACCTAAGCAGGGTGGGACCTGATTAGTACTTGGATGGAGGGCCACTTGGGAATACCAGATACTGTAGGGTTGGGAAAAGGACCCAGCAACCCACTCCCAAAAGACAATCAGCCATTGAAAACCCTATGAATAGCAAAACAGCAGTAACAATAGTGCTTCACCTGTTGTATGTAGGGTTGCTATGAGTCAGACACCGACTGGATGACAACTAACAACAACAACAACATAAAAGGCATTATGCATATCTAATTTCTAATAAGCTACAGAAATGAAGAATCTGTTTCTTGTCTTTAAAGCTTCCAAACACTATAAAGTTTATTAATAAAATTTTTATTTGCCATTTTGTACTTGTAAGTTTCTTTAGGTATCAAAAATAACTGTGATAGAAGTGACCTAGAAAGTAAATAAGGAATACTATGAATGGGTAGCTTTAACTTTCTGGAACCTAAAAAGATATACTAGCCATTTAGGAAGACAAATGATTTTTAAAGTCCATATGGCCCTAGATAAGATGGGCCATGGAGAGAAAATGGACTGTATTTTCAAGAGATTCTAAGCTCAAAGGGCTTTACCCCAAATGAAAGGACTGAGCTTAAGGGGAAAAAGAAAAGGAGGGGAGCAGAGGAGATAAAAATCACATTTTTCTGCTTAAGAGGAGGACTTTTATAAAAATACTTCCATTTACCCAAGGTCAAAAACCAAACAAAAGAGAATTTCAGATTTTGTATACTCAGGCCAAGCAAATTTCTTCAAGCCTGAAACATTTATCTCCCACATAGATTATCAGATACCAGAAGTTGGAAAGATAAATCTTGAATCATCAGATAATCATGTTCCTATTAAAATGAAATATAATATACTGATAAAATGAAGTTCAATTTGGGGTCTGCTAGATTCCTAACCTTTGCCCTGGGGGATATTTTGGGGAATGGTATCAATTTATAACTGTGATGGCACAACTCTTCATCCTTCAATGCCTTGGACATGAAGACCATGGCATTAATTATATACTGTGAGCAACAATTCATGAATATTTAACATACTCATCTATACTTAATGAATAAATTTGCATTTTGACACTATTATTTACTGTGCTTTAAAAATACTGCTCATTACCTTTCAATTTTTTAGATTAGTTGAATGTAATCACAATGATAAGGCAGGAGAGATATTATATTATTTAAATGGCATTTTTTTATTACTGCTTCTGCTTCCATGAGCTTTTTCTCTCCTTTTCTTATAAACAACTAGGTTTATTTCATTTTATTCTGGCCATTCTGTTTTAATCATCTTACCTCCATACTCTCTGCAAAAGGGAGTTTCTTCAGATTCATGGAAAAACACTTCAAATTAAATAATCAGTGTTTTGCTTCTCCCTGTGTGTTCTGTAACAGGGCGTTCTCTCACACAAAATATCCCAATGCAATTGGCAGTAATTGCATTTTAGATTGGCAGTTTCAGCGAGGCTGCCACGACCTGCACAGGAAGGGGGGGGGGGGCTGCATAATCACAGGCAATGAACAAAGGGCTCCGACTTTCCCCAGGAATGATAGAAACTCAGAGAGAAAGGGCTGAGACACCTGGTGAAGATGTTGTAGAAGATAATCTTTGTGTTTGTCTTTTCATCATTGGCTTTTTGTGAAGGGCTTTTTCTCATAAGAAATGTGTCTTTTGTTTGTGAAATGGCCATGTGATGTGCATATCCACTGAGGGTGTTGGGTTTCAGAACTTGTCTCCAGAAATGTTATTTGCATGAAGATCTTACACTCTTTCCCAAAGGAAAGAGGATTTGAAATAGGTAATCATGTCCGTAAGAATCACAGTTAAGACTAATGGTGAGGATACGGGATTAACCTAGGTGTTCATCAACAGATGGTGTGGAAAAGGAAAATGTGCTATTGGAGTGGGTAATGGAGGAGATCAACATGAGCACTGTACAATGATATGTACGTATGGAAATATTGTAACAAAAACTATTAAGCTGTACACTAAAAAATTATTAATAAAATAGTTACGAAAGAAATCAGTTAAGACTGCCTAACAAAGATGAAGGACAAAAGTGGGTAAAAGCAAGAGTAAGGCAAAAGAAAGTAAAGTCTAGATCCTCTACACTGTGCTAAATATTATCATATATCATTTACTTGACCTATGTGTTCTCTGTCCTGCTGCCTTTCTGACATCATCGTTGTCATCATCATCAGCATTGCCACTTTACAAATGAGGAAACGGAAGCTCAGACAGGTTAATACAGACAGTAAAAATTAAAGTTAAGATTTAAATTAGCTGTTAGAGTCTAAAACTCCCATGCTTTCAACAGTTTTCAACTAATAGACTGCAACATTCCAGGTGCCTTTGTCCATTTAGGCTGTTAGAACAAAATATCATAGACAAAGTGGGTTACAAATAACAGAAAGTATTTCTCACAGTTCTGAAGGCTATAAAGTCCAAGATCACGTTGGAAGAGATGAATGAGCTCTCTGAGGCCTCTTTTAGGACACTAATCCCATCCCTGGTGGCCACCCTTCCCATGACCTAACCACTTCCCAAAGATCCCACTCCTACATCCCATCACATGGGGAGTTGATATTTCAACATGTGAATTTGAGGGGGACACAAACATTCAGTCTATAGCTAAAATGTCACTTCCTCAGAGAAGTCCCTGCCCCTCTCCTAGGTCAAGTTCCACATTGATCACAATGTGCAATTGTAGATGTATCTATGTGATATCCATATTCCTCCCCTCCACATATTGTAAACTCCGAGAGGGCAGAGACTACTGTTTTGCTCACCATTCTGTTCCTAGCACCCATCAGCACACCTTGCTTATGAACTTGTTCTATGGAGGAGGAGTTGGGGGATTTTCCCAGTTTATCCATCAGGCAATTTATATACCATAACTATCTAAGAACTTGGAAAATGTAATGCTTAATAAATAGTAGTTTTAAAAAGTAAAGATATGTAAACCACTCTGGATTGATGGGAAAAAGTCAGATTTTGAGTCTGGGCATCATATTTAAGTGTTCTGATCCAAATACAAAAGTTCTTAATCATCCCCAAAACTGATGTGACCTAAGAAACCAAGTAAAGAGAATTTTTTAAAAAAGCAGTAGAAATTATAAGAATCAGTGTGTTATTCTTAAGGAAAGATGTGAGCAGATTGCATAGCATGAAAGCCAACATGAACCAAACCCTCAGTCTCTGTGTAGCCTGTCTAGCTACTCACTGGGTCACACAATCTAAGTTCAGAAACACAAAAAAGTGGAAACATAAGAAAGCAGTTTCATGAAATCCACTCAGTCCAATATCCTTTCCTCAGTTGGAAGGAACTTCCTTTCTGGATAAGCTTCAAGGTGTTATTAGATAGTACCTGAAAGTTAAGGTCCAAAGAGTCAGACTAAAATATAGGTAGGAATGCAAAATCTAATTAAAAGGCATTAAAATGACTGAAATTATGACCAATTGCTAGAGAAATTCAGAATTCACTCAAGAACTGAAAGACGTGGTAGAGCAAATAACATCTGTTGCCTAGTATCAGAGTAGAGGTCTGAGTACTTCTGTCCATTATTTCTTGGCATCAGAGTCATCATGAAAAGCACAATGCAGTCAAACCCTGGAGAGAACAATGCTTTGCTCATGCAGAGAAAAGACATCAAGTGCAACTTTAGTAGTCAGTGTCACTTCTCCAGGCCCAGCAGCCATAGACCGATTGACCTGATGTGCCCTCTTTGCTGCAATTCTGCCTGTTCTCACAGGCAACAGATGTAATAGTCAGGTACAAGTACCAGCATTGACCAGGTACAATAGGACACACGTGCCTAAGCAGGATGAAGGAGTATATATTGAGTCTGAAACAAGGAAAGTGATTCGCATGCAAAATAACAAGCTTAGCACAGGCTGTGAGGACTCTGTAGCTTTTGTAAGTAAATGTTCCAGGCCCAAACACCATCCTCATGTATGTTGTTTGGTGCCCTCGGGTCAGATCTGAGTTATAGGGTTTTCAATGGCTAATTGCTTCAGGATTGCAGCCTAATGGGGTCAGGAGACTGCATGTATGAGACTATCTTTCTTAATAGAGGTTAGCAGAAATCTGCACAAAAATATAAGACTCCTATACCCCAAGTCACATGAAAAAAATTAGGAAAGTCATGACCTTTCTTTCTCCTATTGACCCTGGGATTAGTTTTTCAAAAAGATCATATACTTCAGAAAGAGTGACATGGATGAATTTAGTCCATTCATCTTCCCTGTAGTCTCAAAATCTTTCCCAATAAGTAACACTATTACCTTAACTTGTCCAAGATGATGAGTAATGGGAATGTGACTTATTGATCCAGTAATGTTAGCTAATCAGAGACAAAACTGTCCTATAGATGGGTGTCTTTTCTAGCCTGGGAAAAATTGGAAATAAATGCAATAACAAATAAATAACTGAAACCTATGGTGCAAATACTGTTGTGTTAAATTCCAGCTAATCTATATTTCTGTATTTAAATTGTGTAAGTTTATCTTGGCATTTTGAAAAGTCTGAGAAATTAATCTTCTGATGCCAAATTTAAGTCAGCAACTGATTTTAGATGTCATGATTTAAGTTGAAAGTTCTATAACCATTTGACTAAGTTTTTAAATAAATTAGAATGCTCATGTAAACCTGAAATTTCCTATATTTATGAATTTAACTTATTAGATTTACAATAATTGCTTAAGTATGAGGAGATTTGCTTATTGGACTTTTCAGTTTATCTTTTCAGGCAGTTTTAGTGCTTTTTAAAAACCTAAATATATTAAATGTATATGTGAAGTTTAAAAATCTAAGCACAGTTAATAAATTAAGTCTATAATAAGACTGCTTATTTAACCTATGCTGTCTTGTACAGAAAAAACTGAGGGTGCTAGCACCATATCCTGAAAGGCAATCAGGGACTAAATAAGAGATCAAAAGTTACACAGAAATTTCACAGGGAAGAGTAAATAAAATGAATTATTACCTATAATAGAGACTAGCATAATGATTGTCAGTAAAAAGTACAGAGCTGTAAAGATACAGGAATAGCAGATAAAAGAAGCACTCTTGCCTTCAGTGAGATATAACACACCAAAAGAAAGAGGATGACTCAGGGCTGAGCTCTAGACCTTGCTGAAGAAGATGTGATCATGGCTTACTGGGCAGCAGAGAGATCGGTGTGGTACTCTTCTGGGGGAAATTTCTGGAAATCTACCTTCTGGAACTTTTCAGAAATCCAGTCTCTAAGCTGCCAGCTGTTTATGGGAGCACCTTGCCAAGAGCATGCTGCTACCAAAGCTCCTGAGAGGGTGCTGGGGAAGCCACTGGCTGTCAGGTGCTGCTGATTGCCATTCACTGCAGGAGCTGATGGTGGAAAACCCCCTGCATGTGGAGGAAAAGACTTTGGAGGTGGCATTCATGCCACAGTAACTGGGCACTAAAAGAAGTCGCACCTGCTGTAAGAGTCTTCCAAGTGGAGCACGCTGGAACCAGAAAGAAAAAACCCCTTCCTGCTATAGTGCCTCTCCAGTGCCCATTGCCAGCTGACAAAAAAAAAAAAAAAAAAAAGATACAGGGCTCATTTATGATGCACTTTTGAAGAACAAGTACCAAAGGGTGGAGTGTGGAATCATCCAATGGATAACAGCCATGGTGAATTTAATCTGTTAACTTCAGTTAATCAACATTAATAAATTATTTTCATTTTATGATAAAACTACTAAATCCATAAATAGAATAACAGGACTTGAAGTTCAACTTAAATACTTAAAGAGTACTGGGTTTTAAAATTAAAATTGATATAAATAAACTAGTATTAATTTAAACTCAGGTAATTTACATAAAACCAAGGTTTTTATGCTCAAAAACTTCCTTTGTATGTTAAAAAGTCCATGTTGACACTGAAGTTTTACTTATTCTATAAGGAGGTAGAGTATGGAAGAAAAGGAAGTAGATATACAAAGAAGAGCGAGGCAGGAGGATAAAACAAATAGCCAATTACAATAGTGGTAAGGATGCTTTGGCAAAATTTTGGGCAGAAGGCTCAACAAGCAACCAAGGGTATGAAAAAATTGGAGTAGGAGGAGGATTTTTGAGTGAGTGCATCTGTATTTTGAATGGAATTGCTTTTACTATCTAGACAATGCAAATAGAAATTGGAACTAAAGTACTTTTTAGTTATTTTTGTTGCACGATTGTGTTTGTTTACATGAAACACTATGGTGAAACTGAGTCATGTAAAACCCCAGAGTTTATCAGAACACCACTTAAAGAATTAAATTTGGCAGTAATCGTTTGAAAAGCAAAAGCACTGCAAAAGCCCCTCCCAAGATGATGACATCATGAGCCTGAGAGAGGGAGGAAAATGGCTGCTGCCAGACTGCTGAATCGCTGGCATGTCTGCCCTCCAGGATTTGGTGTGGTGACCCCATTTGTAGACCATATGATACAGCATCAGTTAAAAGAATGAGAAAAAGCCTGTCTACACTTATCTATAAGGATTTGATGGGCTAATCCTTAACACTCCTTTTCCTTCCTCACTCAGTTTCTCAATCAAGGAAGAGAAAGACCTAAATCAGACAGATTACTAATGAGACTAGTGATTTAGGACCATTGGCTCAAAGCACCTAGCACTTTGCACTGATTTAAGTAGACTTGCACTGATTTAAAAATACTTTGCACTGATTTAAATAGACTTGCCCATCCACAGTCATTGGAAGCACAGAATAGTCATAGGCTTCCCCTGGAAGAAAGAAGCAAAGCAAGCATAATTTATTATTTTTGTCAACAACTATCTACAACGACTCTAGGGAGAGGAAGGAAAGGACTGAATCATGTGAATATAATGTTACCAAATGCATCAACTATTTGAGACTCCTGCAAAAGGAAACATGAAGGTGAAGAAACAGGTTCTGCTAAGATATTCCTTAACCTAAAGGTCAGAGATTTGGCTATGCCTTGAGGGAAGAAACGCCTCCAGTGGGCAGTTTAAATTTTGCCCTGAGAAGACTTTGAAGTAAGTCAGAACAGTAAAGCACCGAAAAGTACAAGATCATTTCTATACTCAGGGCTGAAGATTGACTCTCCTATTTGGTTCTCCACTCTAAATCATGTCCAGTCATAATGTCTCAGCATTTCTGCAGTAAGATCACATGATCTGAAGACACTCCAATAACAAGACAGAAACCTCTTTGAGTTTAAATCATCTTCCCTTATGAAATTCCCAAAGATAAATTAAAGTTCAGAGATTAAAGCCCCAAAGAATTGTGGGCTGCACTGCATTAAAGGTTCCTATCCTAGGATAGGATATCCATCCTATCCTAATGCATAATCCTATGCATTAAAGGTATCCTATCTTGGGACCCTGCAAAATTACCAACATGGAGGAACGGAACAGAGTGTATTGTGTACTTCCTGAAGGCAGCTGACTCCTCAGAAAAAAGAGGAAACATTAACTTATGCTTTCCCTGATCCTTCTCCCAAACACATAGACCCGTGAGACTCTAAGGGAGGACCCTAACAAAGGAGCTACTGCATCAGACACACACACACAGTAGCCAAACCACCTCTCAAGAAATATTGCAACATTTTATAGATAGGCATGCGAGAAGAAAAGATAGACATTTGTATGGAATTTTGCATATCCTCCTCCCATTTCTTGCTGAGACTCAGGAGATTTACAGCCCATGTGAGAGCCATCCCTATTTGGTGTCAGCTCTCCTCTTCCTGCTTTCCTCTTACCTAGCGATTCCCAGCTGGGATTACCCTTGCCCTCTCTGTCTGTGGCTGAATTTGGATGTCATTTCATTACCCTCTCTAATCACTCAGTCTCATCACCCCACTACCAGATCTTAATTTCTAAAAGAATCATGCAATGATACACAATTCAGTGCTGTAAATTACATTGGATATATAGTTTCTCAACTTTTACTCCAAAACAAGACTCTTTCAGTATGAAGGGAACTATCAAAACCTGCTTTGGCACTAAGTAATACATTTTTATTTAAAATAGTTTTTAATGTGACCTAAAAAAATTTCTATTTTTCTTTGAACAGATCACCTTAGAAAAAGAAAAAAAGTAGGGTGTATTGTTCAACCCACTGCGATGATTGCAGATTCCAGAACCCTGGATCACATGGAAAAAGGCATGTCCTTGAGTTCTTAGCTACAGTGATGGTTTCAGGGTTGGTAGCTCTCCTAGGGATCAGGAAAGAATACTTTTCAGAGTCATTCTACTATTCTCCTAATCTATGTTCCATCAATCCTGTTAATAAATTGAAAGTAACCAAGTGCGTCATGTTAAACCCCTTCTTGCTTTATTCATATTCATTCTATACCCTAAATGAATCTCTGGCTCATTATCTTTATCTCTAAAGCCACACAACCCACCCAACTGCCAACTTTCTTGGTACTAATTCAAACACTGATTCTTCTCTAGAGCCTCACTTCTCTTCTTCGGGAATTGAAGCTGAGCATTGATTATAATCCAGGTTCATTCAGGGCCTTAGAACAATTGTATTGTTATGGTACCCCCTATGCCAGTGGCCCCCAACCTTTTTGGCACCAAGTATCAGTTTTGTGGAAGATAATTTTTCCATGGACTAGGCCTTTGGGATAGGTGCAGACAGGAGGTGAGCTCAAATAGTGATGTGAGCGATGGGGAATGGCTGTAAGTACAGATGAAGCTTTGCTTACTTATTCATCACTCACCTCCTGCTGTGGGGGCTGGTTTTGGTCCATAGCTTTAAGGTTGGACACCCCTACTCTAGTTCATCTTGGTGGAACTAGGACAAAATCTTAATGACTTTGCTGACTTAACATGAAAAGCAATAATGACATTCTCACCATACTAAGTAGCCAAAGTGGATTTGGAAACTCTTTCCCCAGCAAAGGTATTTAAAAACTGATCCTTAAAGAATTAACCTTCCAAGGAAGACCCATTATTCAGCTAATGTCTCTTACAAGTTTTTTGGCTCATGTTCACACGAGCCAAAAAAATGAAAACAACCCAAATGTCCATACTTTGGATAAACAAAGTATGATCTATACATACAATGGAATATTATTCAACTATAATAAAGAATTTTGTTGTTAGGTTCTGTTGAGTCATGTCTGACTCATAGCAACCCTCATTGGGTTTTCAGTGGTTGATTGTTTTGGAATTGTCCTGGGAGTGGATTGCCACATCCTTCTCTCATTTTTGCAGGGCTGGGAATCGAACTTGGGACCTCAGAGACTACAGAGTGGCACTCTACCAACTGAGCTAAATCCCAGCACCTAACAACAACAACATAATAATAAATAATAAAGTTGCTATAAATGTTATAATGTGGATGATTCTTGAAAATCCAGTAAGTGGAATAAGCCATACGGAAACAGACAATATATGACTCTGCTTACACGAAGTATCTTGTTGTTGTTGCTGTCCAGTCGGTATCTGACTCATAGTGACCCTCACAAGGTTTTCAATGGCTGACTGTTTTGGGATTGCCTTGGGAGTGGATTGCCAGGCCCTTCTCCCATTTTTGCGGTGCTGGGAATTGAACTTGGGTCCTCAGAGACTGCAGTGCAGTGCTCTACCACCTGAGCTAAATCCCAGCCCACGAAATATCTAGAATGGGTAAATTCATAAGGACAGAAAAGTAGATTAGAGGTTACCAGGGATTGAGAAGGAGGGAAGGTGGTGACTTATTCTTTAATAGTTACTGTGATTTCATTCAGGGTGATGAAAAAATGTTTAAATGGATAGTAGTCATGGTTACACTGAGATGTGGATGTAATTTTAGTGCTGCTGAATTAAATTGTACACTTAAAATGGTTAAAATGATGAACTTTGTTATATATACTATTTTATCACCAACAGCACAACAAAAGATTAAATAAATGACAATTACATGTAAAAGCAGTCTTTAATTCCCTCAAGTTTTCTGGTAATAGTTCTTAGGAATAATGATGATATAATGCAGTTCTCACTGAACACGTGGGCTGTACATCTGGAGAACATCTCTATAAAAGATGATTGCAAAAGTCAGTCTTATCAAGTAAAAACCATGCTACTAAAAAGTTTCCTAAACTTATAATTGGCAACTGAAATAGCCTTAAGAAGTGTGGGAGGAGGACAATTTATTTAAACAAAAGGAACTTAAGAACCAGTCTTTGCCTTAGAAAATGTCTTTTAATCTCTCTCTGATCAAAATACAAACCTTGATTTCCTTACCCGCCTACATATTTTTCCTTTTTTAATCTTAATATCAGAATAGCATAATAGCCCTCAGATAAATCTCCCTCTGACAAAGCAGCTTTGTCATTATATATGCCAATGCTGGACCACACCGTGGATCCTATACTATCACAATCTCAAGGTTAAGTAGGATGTTAGTCATTACATTCTAAAAATAAAAATGATATTTCTTTAAATTCATCGTGCTTTTCATGCAGCTGAAGGTAATTTTCTCCAGATTTGTAAGGTTCTCTAGATTGATATTCTACTCACTGACCTTAAAACCTACATGTGATCTCTGCACTGGAGGATTTGTTGTTTAAACTATGCAACTGACTTTAGCAAAGATATTTTTTCCAGATGACCTATTAATGTGAGACATGGTTAAAAATGCATTGCCCACAAGCTGTGGGATACTTCTGTCTGGTGCCAATCGAATTCTAGCTTTCACCCAGCCCCCAAGTTCATTTACCAAAGACTACCTGAGTGTGCTAACAAATCATCATTTCAGACTCTACATTTTACAAAATTCACTAAACTCTAAAACAGAGAAAAAAGCTTACAGAATAAGTCCCTTCCCAGAAACATTTTTATACTTAAATTAAGATTTTTAAAAAATTCTCATCCACTATCACCCTCTAACCTCTTTGCAACCCCCTACACACACACGCACACACACACACACAGCCCAAACTAATTAAGACATTATTTTGCATTCCACTCCTTTGATAGAATTGAGCACATTTGTATGTCAGAGTCACCACTCAAATGCAATATGTGACAACTTCTATTCCATTTTAAGTTGTTAAAAACTTAGGTTGGGGGAGTGTTTAAGATAACAAATGTATTCAAAGAAAAAAATCAGAGGTGATGTGCTTGTGATAGGCACTAGGAAAACAGAAAAACTAGTAGCATACTTCAGGCTCAGTAAGTTAGTTATTGCAGAGCCAGAAAGACCTTGGGGAGCATTTGGCATTTTAAATGAATTTCTTCACTGTGAAGAGGAGGGATAGTTCTATAGTTTGGATAAGCGATGTTCCCCAAAGGCATATGTGTTAAAGCCTTGATCCTCAGCTTGGTGCTACTGGAAGGTGGTGGAATCTTTAAGAGGTGGGACCTAGTGGGAGATTCTAGGTCATCAGGGCATGCCCTCTGTCATGGTTTGAATATAAAGTGTCCCCCATAGGTCATGTGTTTGCATATCTGGTTCCCAGTTGTTGGTGGTGTTTGTGGTGGTCATAGAACCGTGGGAGGTGGGATTCAGCTTTGTAGAAATAGTCATAGCGGGGGGCGGGGGGAGGTGGGCTTCAGAGGATTTTTACCTTGGACCTATGGTTCTGAGAAGCTCTCTCTCTGCCTCCTGCCCCATGATGCCATGAAGTCATCCACCAGAGATGGAGCCACTTGTCTAGATGCCTGTCCTGCCACCACTCCTTGCTACCATTGTGGACTGATCCAATAACTGTGAATGTCTAATAAACCTTTTCCTCCATAAATTTGTTTTGGATTTTTTTTCTGCTGCAAGAGTGACAATTGACTAATATGTTCTTCAAAGAAGACTGTGGGACCCTGGTCTCTTCCTCTCTCTGTAGCTTCCAGGCCACCATGAGGTTGCCAGCTTCCTCTGCCACATGATCTTGCCATGATGTACTGCCTTGCCACATGCCCAAAAGCAATGGGGTCACTTGACCATGGAAGGAAATCTCTGGAACTGTGAGCCAAAATAAGCCTTTCCTCTTTTTACGTTGATTGTCTCTGGTATTTGTCACAGTAATGGAAAGTTGATTAAAACAAATAATCAGTCCTGAAGAAGTTGAAAATCTCCCAATTCTGGTCCAGACTAGATCACTGATCTCTGTGCTGAGGTCCTTCATGAATTTGAGGCTGCTGCAGGTGGTATGTCACTTGTTCCTGGCTTCTGTCCATCACTAGCTAATGTTGATTATGTCACACCATAAGGAAAGGGTGATGGAACCAGATTGAAGAGGAATCAGAGTGAGTCTATCCATCACACTCAAGGATAAACAGGTCACTTTAGAGGTGTGATGGCCTCTTGCATATCCACATCAATAAGTTAATTCTGGCCTGGTATGCAGAAAATGTGTTCTAGCCTTGACTTTGACACACTCAACTCCATCCCAACATATTTCCTCTGCAAGAGTTTTCCCAACTTTAAGGCTGAGCATCTAAGACAGGCAAGAAAAACACTTGATACCTAACTCACCTTCATTAGGGAGACAACAAAATATTTGCTCACATTCATGAGAAAATAATTAAAATTCACTCTGTCATTTTAATAAGATGATGAGAAGAGAGATTTCTTCTGAAACAGTACAGAAGGCAACAACTATTTTATGCTGCCTGCAATGGTTCTTTTCTTATGCTCAGTTGCACTAGAGAGAGCTTCACTATATAGCAGATAGGAAATTTACTGGAGATCAGGCTCCATGTTACATGCCTGTAATCCCAGCAACCTAGGAGGCTGAGACAAGAGGATCATGAGTATGAGGCCAGAGGCAGCCTGCACAACTTAGTGAGACCTTGTGTGTAAATGAAAAACAAAAAAGAGGCTAGGATTGCAGCTCAGTGGTGCACTGGTGGAATGCTCTGGACTCAACTCCCCCAGTACCACAAAGAAAGAGAAAAAGAAGGAAGGAAAAGAAGGAAAGGAAGGGAGGAAGGAAGGAAGGAAGGAAGGAAGGAAGGAAGGACTGACTTTCTGGAATTTACAAAGTTTCCTGAAACAACACTGAACTCAAGAGAGAAGAGATAAGGGAAGAGGAAGGAGTGATAAGAGAAAGCATGTGTGTGTGGGGGGGGGAGTTTTTGAGATTTTTCAAATATGAGAGATTTAGTAATTTTCCCCCTGTTAAATACTTAATGGAGAGCTGGGTGCAGTAGCACACACCTATAATCCCATGACTTGGGAGGCAGAGGCAGGAGTATGAGGAGTTCAAGACCAGAGGCAACCTGTATAATTTAGCAAGACCCTGACTCAAAATAGAAAATAAAAAATTGTCTGAGAGTGCTACTCAGTTGTATGGCATTTGTATGTTGTAAACAACATTTGTGTGAGACCCTGAGTTCAAACCCTAAGCACCGCAAAAAAAGAAATGTGCTAAATGGACCACTGCTCCCACTCACATTATAAGCCTGTCTTGCTGTTGAAATCTCTCAGGTCAAGTTGTTTTATGCCACCTGAGTAAGATAACTCCCTTGAAGAGGTTACTGTATTAACTTTGCATTGAATTGCAAGCCATAGCAGGGTGCATTATAGTGATATCCCACAGAGATTACTCTCAATTGGCCTTTAAAACATGAAGCCATCCTGAATTTGCTTACCTGACGAATTTCAGGAAAGGTTCTTCTTAGGTCTGAGTGATTTGTGTATCCCCATCTGATCATTCTGCTCTTGTCAGTAGAGGAGACTGACACTTTGGTCTGCCCATTGTCCTTATGGCAATGCAATCATCTCAAGTGGTATCCTTTCCTTCCAGTGTTCATTGAAACTAATTTTAGATTCACTCAGTATTCCATTGTCAAACACAAAGGAAATGCTCGGCAGACTGTGGCGTGCTGCTTACCCATGACAAGGAAGAATGATTCAGTTCGTACCATCTTCACATTAGCATGGCTCTAATGTGATTGTTCAATATCACATGTGAAGCTGCTATTTCTGAGAGAAAATGTGAAATTAAGAAAGCTTTATCTTTTGGTACTAATTAATAAAAGATGTTTTAAGATGGAAGAATACTGTCTAGACAGAAACTACATTGCTTGGCTGGACACTATGGTGCACACCTATAATTCCAGTGATTTGGGAGGCTGAAGCAGGAAGATTTTGAGTTGGAGGCCAGAGGTCCTGCACAATTTAGTGAGACCCTGTCTCAGAATAAAAATTAAAAAGATGGCTGAGGGTACACTTCAGTGGTAGAGTACTTTCCTACTACAAAGCCCTGGGTTCAATCTCCAGTACTGAGGGAAGGAAGGAAGAAAGGAAAAATGGAAGGAAGGAAGGAAGGAAGGAAGGAAGGAAGGAAGGAAGAAAGGACAAGCTACATTGCCTTAGAGTGGAAAGCTGGGTTTGAATCCTGGCTTTCATTCATTCAATAACTATTAACTGGTAGGCTACTATTCTTCAGGAACTGTTCTGGGAGTTCTATCATTTGACCTAGGCTTATTTTTAATACTTTCACACTCCACTTAGGCCAAGCCCCTTTCACAGTGCCAATCTGCCCAATATCAGAATCCCCAATGCCATCCTTCTTGCAAAGATGCGTGTTTTCTTTTGCCTTTGTTCCTTATCTAGAAAATAAATAGACACAGCCCAGTTCTCTATGGCAGTTCCTGCTATGACTCTCCTCTCCAACCTCCTAACCTGCACTCGAGGCAGATGCATGGTGTAATAGGATAGAAAGAGAAGTGGAGTCCCTGCATATGCAGAGTAAAAATGTAAGTTAGAAAGGCAACCAGACTGGATAAATTTGAAGTGAAGCAATGCATGCGTATATGAAGCTCTCAAACATCTGTACTTAGCCTTGCTGATCATGGAAACCTATCTCTGCAGTACTGAGGCACTTATTATAGACATGGTTCCACTCAAGTCACTTAACATCCACAGGTATCTATGAAGTTTATTACCCTTATCAGTTTCATTGAACGTTCTGGTGAAAACAACAACAACAACAACAACAGCAACATAATTTGGAGACTCTACTTAAGGCTTTCCAAGACATCCTTTCCAGATAGTCAGACTGCCTGGGTGAGGTGTGAAATTCCATCTTCCTCTTGGCTCTCTCAATCATGGAAAGGCTGTCTGCTCACCAGAAATCTATTTGTGTGAATGCCTCCTTCAACCAATCTAGAACTTTAGGAATGAATGGAAATCATAGCAAACTTGAATAAGCCCCATAAGCCCCATTAATCAGGCAGAGCCGGAGCTCCTCATTCTTCTTTTTAAACAGCCTTTGGGCTGGAAATGGCACATGAAAAACAAATCCACAGGAGTCCTACTTCAAGACTGTCCCCAATGGCTCAGTTGTCTGGCTTTAATGGAGTGTGTGGCATGAGGACTTTCTTCACACTCTAGAATGAAGCTGGTAGTAGAGCTTCAACAGATATGACATTGTCTGACCCCTGAGTCAGGAATGTCTTCAGGCAATACTGATGGCTGAGTGCCAAGAGAAAAGGCATTTTTAGTTCCTATCCTTCTGCTGGGGCTAGAGTTTAGCTCAGTTGGTAGAGTACTGCTCTGTGCTCTCTAAGACCCTGGCAGGAGAAGGACCTGGCAATCCATGCCTAAGACAATCAGCCATTGAAAACCCTGTGAATAGCAGAAAAGTAATGACATAGTGCCAGGCATAGCACAGCATTAGGGAATGTTTCCTTCTGTTGTACATAGGGTCACTATGAGTTGGACACTACACGATGATACCGAACAACAGCAACATCCTTGTGCTAATGAACTCCAAAAATTCATTTCTGCAGAAAGATGTTATCCTGGGCATATGTGGTAGGAGCAGGAAATTCTGGTCTCCTCCAGCTGGAAATGAACACCCTATTGTCAATCTCACCTATGAAAAGTTGTAGTATTTCCTCAGTTTCATTGAATGTTTGAATTTGTATATCCAAAAGGATGTTCCTGGGAATGTAAGTCTATGGCCTGATGTCCAGTTCTCACTAGGAACCAGGAAGAACTTGGAGAACTGAGTCTGAGGTGGGTAGGTGGGCATCCAAGGACAGGTGCAGTTAAATAGGATCCTTAATTACACAATGAAGATTTACTAGGGGAGGGGGGCCCTGAAAAAAACCTGAAAAGAACATGAAAACAATCATCTGTTTCTTTGACATGAGCAGGGCTGCAGTCAAAATTTTTTCCCCTGGGTCAAATCATCAAGTTTTTACTACCTGGAAGTTTTGAGAAGGTTAAGTCACAATTTGTGGAAGAAATATCCTGAGTTGTGGCAAACAGGTTACTGGTTCTTCCACCGTGACAATACACCTACCCCCACCATGTTGAAAGTTCAGCAGTTTTTGACTGATCATGGCATGACCCTTGTGCTCTACCCTCCCTATTCACCTGATCTTGCCAGGTGGGACGTTTTTGTTTGGTTTTCCAGATGAAAAAATCCCTCAAAGGGAAATGATTTGCCAAAGTGGAGGAGGTGAAACAAAATTGGGAGAAGCACTAAAAAGCATCAAAATCTGTGAGGTCAAAACCTATGAAGGTCAAAACCTTCAGCAGCAGCAGAAAGTCTCAATAGGTGTATTGCATCAGATGGACAGTGTTTGAAGGTGACTGAAGTCTGAACATGTAAAAATAAACACATGATTTTTTATAAATAAATTCTTTTTTTTTCCTTTGGCCCTCCTCCCATATATATTAGGCATCTTAAGTCTTCCATCGGGGCTGGGATTTAGCTCAGGTGGTAGAGAACTGCTCTGTAGTCTCTGAGGTTCCGGATTCAATTCCCAGCACTGCAAAAGTGGGAGAAGGATGTGGCAATCCATTCCCAAGGCAATCCCAAAGGAACCAGCCATTGAAAACCCTATGAGGATCACTATGAGTTGGGCCTGATGGCACCTAACAACAATTTCAACAAGTCTTCTATAATAAAAGTGTGAATCATGAAACAGCTCTTGCAACTTACTGGAACCTGGTGTCTATGGCTCTTTTTAGGATGTGAGAAACCAGCATGTTATCCTTGTAACTTTGTAACATTGACATAAAATATCTTAGATTGATAGTCAAGATGAAAAGAAAATTAAGGCTTTAAGTTGAACCTGTCTCCAAATAACAGCTTCTACTTTCGGAATAATCAGTGATTCTGAAAGAAACTATTGAGGAACTCCCCCCCACACACACACACAACATGTCCTCATCTAAACAAGATGGATTTTAAATATCTGTGTTCTCCCACCCCCTTCTCAGAGAATCTGCCCTAGTCCTCAGGTCTGTCAAAGGACCAGCCATGCTATATACCATGTGACCTTGCTCTGCCACAGCTGATTGACCAGAAATGAGTATCTCTCTCAAGGGCAGTCCAAACTAATGAGACTAAGGACCAAAGATGTATGTGGCTTGGCTCCAAAAGTTTAGGTGAATGGGGTCCACAAGATTCCTCCGCAAATCCAGGAATAAGGCAACCCAGAGGTTACTGGGGCACGTACTGGGGCTATCTGGGGACAAGGGAATGGAATGACACAAGTTCAGGGTAATTCCAGTGGGTCATGGCTAGACTGAAGTAGCAGGGCTTCAAGAGGAGTTGACAGGAAGGCAATGGTGGAAGAAGGGACATGGAACAGGAAGAGGCCAAAAGAAATGGAGGGAGAGAGGGAAAGCAATAGCAGCCTTGAGCTAACCCTGCACCCCTGCTGTTCCCAGTGTGCGTGCCTTCCCAGCATCTCCTCTCTTCTTGTAACTACCACACACAAATGCTGTATTTAAAATGCCACCCCTGGTCACATGGGCTAGGCTGGCACTTGCCAGGTGGCATGTCCAGGAGGTCCTTTGGAGGCACATCTCCCAGTTCCCAGCTAGATGGGGATGTCTGGTCTCTCATACTATGCAGTTTTATTTTCTATTCTTCATGGGCAGAAACTGCTTACTCTGGCACACTCTTGACATTAAATATATGGTACTGGCTTCCAGGTCAGTTGGTGGAAAGTGGTGGCCTTTACCTTAGAAACTGATTGTTTGATCACAGACTTATTAGAGTTGGAAAATATCACTTTTGAAGGGATTCTTTACTGCAGTCTCAACAACAATCTCATTTTTCATCCCAAGGGACACATTTTAAAGAGCCAGATGCTGCGTGTGCTGCTGCAGAACCCCGTGTTCTCTTTCCCCTCTCTGTGGATTAGCTCCACTTTCTTCTCATCCAGAGAAATACTTATGTGCATTTGTTTAGCACTATTCCAATTATATCACTTGGCCATTAAGCAGTGAAGTGATGGGAACAAATTCTTTCTCATAAACTGAAAACTAAAGATCTAAGGCACAGAAAGTTACAGTAACTTCTAGAAAGTCATATAGCACTAACAAGTAGTAGAACAGACTTGAACTCAGGTCTTCTAATGAATATCCAGAAGACATCTCTGATTTTATTTTCTACCATTTTTTTCATTCAATTAAAAATCCTGAAATGTGATTAGGTTGACCCGAAGTACTTTGCCTTTGGACAGAATATTTTTAGAGCACAGATGTATGTTGGAAAAATGGGTACAGGAGCTCTTCTTTACTCATCTCTACAGGTAAAAACAGAACTCAAACTCATTATCCTTAATTGCCAATATATTTAAAAAGCATTTAAGTATTCATAGAGTTAATTTGTAGTATTTTTCAATTATTCATATATTCGTTTATTTAAAATATACTTATTGAGTATCTTCTACGTTCCAGACATGATTATGAGGGCTAGAGGTAAACATGTGAGTTAAGACAAAGTCTCTGTCTTCCTGGAATGATGTTTTTAGGAGAAGGCAGAGAGTTAAAGGGAAATATATAAATTCAAGTTAAGTGGTTAGTATAATGAAGAAAAAAGTGTGATAACTAAATGGAGAATGACAAGTGGGCAGGCAAAGACTGAGGAGGTGATGTTTAGGAGAAACCTGAATGAACTGAGGAAGTAACACATTTGAAAAATGTGGACAAGAGAGCTGCAGGTAGAAGAAACGTCAAGCACAGACCCCTAAGCACAGAGAGCGCTTGGTGTGTTAGAGGAAGAACAGACTCCAGCTAGGCTGGAGCTGCATATTGGAGAGAAGAAGTGAGAGGAAATCAGGAAGGAGTTGGCCAGGAAGGGTTTACGGGTCATAGTAAGAATGTGGGATGCTGTAAGTGTTATGAGAAGGGATAATGACACTATTTGACACTATTTGACTTATGCTTTAGGAGGGTCACACTCAAGGGATATTTGGAGAAAAGATTGTAAGGTGCCAGAGTGAATGTAAGGAAGTAGGTGAGAAAGTCATTGTCATGGTCCAGGCCAGAGAGGATGCTGCTGTGCATCATTCCCGTCAGCATGCAAACACACCGTTATTCTTCCATTTCCCATACAATATCACCCACCAGCTACTGCCTTATTTCTCTTTTCCTGTTTGAGACAAACCTCAAAAGACCTGTCTGTATTCACTATCTATAACTCTTCTGCTCTCGATCCCTTACTTCAATGATCAATTCTTGGCCCTCATGTTACTTATGAACACTGAGGCTTACCATGGACAATGGTGCAAGTGATGCCGCACATGGTCACCTGAAAAAGGCGCTGGGGGACATCTACCCACAATGCACTTGCTGAGTTGCAGGTGTGAAGTACCTCCTCTCCCCAAAGAGGGTGACTTTTCTGCTTTTCACAAAGCACTATCCTATCCAACAGCAGTAATCCTAGTGACAGCTACTGACCTAGTGACAGCTATTAACCATTCCTCCCTCCTTAACACACTTGTTGGTACCTGGCTTTGAGGGCCCCATATACTTGGGTTTCCTCCCACCTTACCAGTTGCTCCTCTCAGTATTTTTTACTGGATACTTGTCTTCTCTTGGTGGACATATGAATTTAGGAATGCCTTAGCACTGCTCATTCTCCTTTCTCATATGTCCAGTCCCTTCAGTTTTATGCTATCTTTATATCCATGACTCTCCAAATGTGATTTCCAGCCCAGACTCTCTCTGATCAGGATTTTAACTCCATCAGTCCTCACTAACATATACCATTAGGACTACCTTCAGAAGGAGCACTAGGATGTTTAATAGAGATACCACCTTAGCCTGATGCAATCTGAATCTTGATCTCTGCCTCCCCAAATCACATCTATGGTCTTCCTCTCCCCATCCAGCTGCTCTGCCTAAATATCTTGAGTGGCCTTTCATTCTTCTTTTTCTCTCTCACACCACATCCTATCACCCTGCACATGCCATTGGGACTACCTTCAAAATCCATCTAGAATGACATTTCTTTTTGCCTTCCCTATCTCACACTGGCTTCAGCCATCACTATTGCTTGCCTCACTGCAGTCGCCCTCCAGCTGGTCTCTCTGAATCCACTTTCCTCCCTTATGCTCTATTCTTGACAAAGCAACTCAGGCAGATCTTGTGAAAGGTGAAGTCAGGTCATGTTACTCCTCCACTCAGAACA
Organism: Pedetes capensis; assembly: GCA_007922755.1. Classification (NCBI taxonomy): domain Eukaryota; kingdom Metazoa; phylum Chordata; class Mammalia; order Rodentia; family Pedetidae; genus Pedetes; species Pedetes capensis. The sequence goes on from VMDO01022020.1 coordinate 24,785, forward strand.
ATCCAGGGCTCCTAATTTCCCTCAAGAACAAGCCAAATCTCTTTATAAAGCCTTCTAAGTCCCTCTTTGAACTTCCCACTTTGCTTCTCTGAACTTGTTCCACTATTCATATTCTACTGTGCATCATCTAGCTACCTGGCTGTTCCTTGAACTTCCCAATTACATTCTGACTTTAGTGTCTTTGCCTCGGCTGATTCCCCCACCAGAAATACCTTCTCCAAGTATCTATGTGGCTACATCTCTCTTAACCCTCAAGATTTTATTCAAGTTTTAAAATCACTGCCCTGACTCCTACTCCCCTGTTACACTCTGTGCCCTTTATCCAACCTTACTTTCAGCCATGTGTGTCAACCATCTTCAAACATTTCTTATACTTAGTTTTATAGTCTGCCTCCTTGAAGGCAACTGAAGTTCTTTAGAGGCAATAATTTTGTCTGTACTCTGACGAAGTAGAAGTATCTAGGATAGAATCTGGTACATAAGTAATGGTTCAAAAAATATTTGTTGGCTGGATAAAAGAATGAGAATGCTACTTAATATCATATAATTTTTGCTTTAAATGTGTTCAAAAATGTAATGCCAAACAGCCATGGCAAAATGTTATATAAGAATATTTAATGGCTTGGGAAGCTATTCACAATCTAGTGCTAAAGTTTTTACAATCAGGTTTCAGAAAAGTAGGTAATTTATGATCCCATTTTTATTGAACCAGTATATACAATTGCATTAAAAAGAAGGAAAGAAAATATTTATTTAACACATATTTCTTAAGTACCTACTATGCCTCAGGCATGGTGCCAGTCAACTCTTCTTGGCATACAATTATAAATCATTTTTACTTCTCTTTTTTGCTTATTTGCATTTTCTGTAGTTCTAATCATCTATTAATTTAATAATAAAAATAATTCAGACGGATGCTTTCATCTTTTTATTTGCTTTTGAGTGGTCCATCTGAAGGCAGCATATTTTCAGCATATGTGAGTAGCCCTGCCTAGTAGTGGTGAGCTTTGGTATTAATGGAAAAGGCTACATATAGAGTTCTCCATTAAATTCCACTAATAAGAGAATCCCAAATCTCATTGCCCATTCAGGCAAATGCAAAGGCAGCTATGACATCAGTAACTAACCCTCTTCCAGCAATCAAGGAGATATCCTAGGCAATTATAAGCCATTAGAGGAAGAGCAGACATTTCACTATGTCTTACCCAACCCTGGTCTTTCAGCAGTTTAATTGCTTGTTAGTAAGATACATAGGAAACCCTTGAGCATGAGAAAGACAATACATAGTAAATTCCAGTATAATTTCCTTGTATTCATTAAATAACTGCCAATTCGAACATGATTTCTTCTGTATTGAGGTGCACTATCATTTCAAAGAGCAGCAAATTGTATGTATAGGTTTGAAGAACCAACTTTACCTGTAGTTTATTCCCTGGTTGTATTTCTATAACATGCTGCTTGAATATTCCTCTGTTTCAATTTTTTAAAACCTCCATCTGCAGGAGCTGTCCCAGGCTGGGAAATTCTCAGCATTAGAGTGGGACAGATGTTTCTCAATGCTGATGTTTTTCACTGCCACTTTGTGCTTTGTTATATCAGTCAGATAATGAAATGCTTAATTAGCTCTTTTCTTTGCCACAAGATCATTTTATAAAATAGTAAATTAGGAGCTTTGAAAATGAGACATCTCATTTGGCACTTAGGTATCTATGTCCCAATGTGTTCCCAAGCTATCGTTATCTAATTAAAGTACTCATGAGGGGTCTCTTCTAGTTAGACATCAGACACGAGGCTTTAATATTGGCATTGGTCACTGGGAATGGTGGCCACACCAGCAATCCTTCCTGAGCAACTCAAATGTCTTTTGTTTAATCTGCAAATAACTAACTAGGGGAAATCAGCATCAGCGGACCTAATAGCTGAATACTTCCAGTGAAGCTCTGTCTAGGCCACTTAGAAGCCTCCTCTCACAGATGACATCGACAGGGCAAGTCTTCACCTACCTGAGAAACCACACTGAAGGAGCCAGTAGAAGGGTCAACAGTCCTTTTCTTGAGGGTTCCCCTGCCCCAACTGCAATTCATATTGTCAGGTGTAACTTAGTCCCTCAGCTCTTCTAAATTAAAAAAGAGAAACTGTTTCCTTTCCTCTACCCCATCCACCTTGTCACTCTATGGTGCCAACCTTTGCCCTTTACTCTTTACTCAGTGATGTGCTCAGCCCACCATCTGCCCATGTTTCCTTTTCCACTTAGCCTCTGTGGCCCTGGCAGTGAACAGGGCATTGTCTAAACAGGGGATTATTTTCTCTGCAGTCACACTGGAATTTCCAGCATATGGTTTTTCTTCCCCAGCCCCTTGACTGGCAGATATGTACTCAGGGAACGCTAGCAGGCAAATCAGCCAACATATTGCCTGAGGTGTCCAGTCAAGACATAAGACCTTCTCAGGATGTTGCTATAGCTACTATTTTTGTCTAAAGGAGACATTCTTTCTGCTATCAAATAAGGGTGATCTGGTTGGATTAGAAAGCTCTGCAGGAAGAGGAGCGTAACACTGACCACTGTTAAGCACACCTGGGATAATAGCACTGCAGTGATCAGCTGATTACACTAATGTATTAACACATTCCTTCAATGGGGTCAAGGTCAAGGAGGCCTTAGTCTCAGTGGTGCAAGGACTGCAGGGTGCAGGACACTCAAATTATTGTATATGCCAGCAACAAGTGCCATGATTGATTTCTGTTATGGAATTAATTTGTCAGGAATTGGAGCTTCAGGATTTGCTCCTGTGAATTATATCTCTAGTTCAGCTGGAAGGTGGTGTCAGAGAAGGGAGCTAAGCCATTTATAGCTGTTTGCCTTAGCCAGAACTTTGCTAAGTGCTGTTGCTGCTGTTAAGGGGGAGGTAGGAGTCAGGGCTGGTGCTAAACATCATGTCATTTAAATTTCAATGAAAGAAAAACCAAAAAACAAAAACAGTCCTCTCCGCATCCCATCTGCAGGACAGCCAGACAAAGTGTGGCTGAAATAGTTGGTTGAGTTAATTTCTGAGCCTCAGCTTCAGAGACGAGATTTAATACATCTAAGTTGAGCTCAGGGAGCTGTTTTAACAAGCATCACCGAGTAGTCAACAGCCGCACTTGGGTCACTTGGAAACAGTTGTAAAGTGTTAGAATTTCACCATGGTTAATAGTAGCTTACTAAAGAGAAAATTTACATGTCATATGAAGACGTGTGGGAGCTCTGGATATTGGGTGTGGGTGAATTGGAATTCTAGAAGTAGCACTCAGGCAATAGTACACAAATGGATTCGAGAGTTAAGAAGATGGATTGGAGAGTTAAAAAGACTAAGGCAGTGAAAACAACCAGGAAGCTGTTGGCAGGGAAGAATAACTGCATTACCCCTGGTGGAGATGTCCACCAGGACTACCATCCTGACTCCTGAAGAAGCTCAGCCTTCCTAGCAAAGGGACGTGTTCCTCATGGCCAAGGCAACCATCTTTCATCTTGTATACATCACGTTGTAAAGTTATTTTATAGACTGATCCCTTCTGAAATGAATTAAATTTGGTTTATATTCTTCTGTCTTTTTCACCTTTATCCCTCCTATTCCTAGATGCCCAAATGCTGGTTGAGGAGGGAGTCCTTTTCTTTGGGGAATCATAAGTAATTATTTGAATGATTATTGAAACCTGCTATTACCATTCAAAAAAGCATGTTCAAAAATTTTTTTTTAGAGAATTGTGGTTTGTTTTGTGTTTTTTTAAAATACCTATCCAGTGATAATTGGCAATTTTAATCCTCTGAGAATGGGTATGTGGAAACATAAGGTCATGGGATCTCAGAGAAGAAAGATCTCATACTGATCACCCAATCAAATTCTTCCAAAGCATGAATTTTTTTATTGGAAATTTTTAATGTACACATTAATGTGATTCATTCTGACATGCTTTTCATTGTGACATTTCCATATATGCATTTTGTTGTACATTATACATAGAAGTTCCCCCTTACCCTCTTGTACGCTTCCTCCCCCCACACCCCCTCCCCATCAAAGACTTCTGTTCCATTTACTTGTCTTTTTATGGTAATATTTTTCTATATATCCTTGGGTTCCAGTTCTGTTTAAGATAGAAACTTTTTCTATAGTGAACTTTCTTTTTACATTGTCAGAACTATTACATGAATTTTCTAGACCATCTATAATAATACCATTCTTAGCTTTTTTTTATTATGATCCGACCTTTGTATAGGATTTTTTCCTCCTTGTAATTTTGATTCAGCTCCCACATGAGTGAGAATATGTGATATTTTTCTTTCTGAGCTTGTGTTCATTCATTTAAAATAATTTTCTTCAATTCCATCCATTTTGCTGCAAATGGCATTATTTCATTTTTTTGATTGCTGAGTAGTATTCCATTGTGTATATGTACCATAGTTTTTTTTTATCCATTCTTCTGTTGATGGGCACTTTGGTTGATTCCATATGCTTGCTATTGTGAAAAGTGCTGCATTGAACATGGAGATGCAGGTGTCTCTGTGGTATGATGACAGATCTCCCTTTGGGTAAATTCCCAATATTGTTATAGCTGGGTCATACAGTAGATCAATTTTTAGTTTTTTAAGATACCTCCATATTGATTTCCATAGTGGTGGGACCAATTTACAGCTCTACCAACAATGTAAAAGTGTTCCCTTTTCTCTGCAACCTCGCCAGCATTTGTTGTTATTTGTTTTATTGATTGGCCGTTTTATTGATTTTATTTATTGGCCATTCTTAGTGGAGTAAGGTGAAATCTCAGAGTTGTTTTAATTTGCATTTCCCTAATGGCTAAGGATATTGAGCATTTTTTCATGTGTTTCGAAACCTGAACCGCATCTCTGAATATGCACGAGAGTTAACTCAAAATGGATAAAAGATCTCAACATAAAACCAGAAACTTTAAAACTTATAGAAGACAAGATAGGCAATACACTCCATCATATAGGCATAGGAAAGTATTTCCTTAATAGGAGTCCAATTGCTCAAGAAATTGCAACAAGAATAGATAAATGGGATTACATGAAATTAAAAAGCTTCTGTACAGCAAAAGAAACAATTAACAGAGTCAAGGAAACTGCCACTGAATGGGAAAAATTTTTCACATCCTATACATTAGACAAAGGTCTAATTACCAGAATTTATAAAGAACTCAAGAAAAAAATTCCCAAGAAAACAAATAACCCAATACACAATTGGGCAAAGGAACTGAATAGACAGTTCTCAAATGAAGAGATCCATAAAGCCATGACAGCATGAATTTCTTCTGTAATAATGCCTCCAAAAATATTATCACTAATATTGTCTAAAATATACATGGTACTAATGCATTTTACATTTTCTAATAATTTAATCTGGGAGAAAGACCCAGCATGGCAGAAGGACCCAGAAACCCACTCCCAAAAATCAATCCACCATTGAAAACCCTATGAACAGCAGAGAAACACTGATAATAGTGCTGTACATAGGGTGGCTATGAATCGGATACTGACTCAATGGCACCTAACAATAATAGCAGCAGCAACATGATTTAATCCTTACAACCACCATATGAGATGAGCAGTGTGTTTATTCCCATCTTATATAGGGGAAACTGAGACACTAAAGGCATAGCTTTTAAGGAGCAGAGCTGAGATTTCAATGCAGGCAATTTTTCTCCAAAGTATGTACTCTTAATGATTATGCTATCCTATCTTCCTGGGCTAGGATTTAGCTCAGTTGATAGAGTGCTACTGCACACTCTCTGAGGACCTAAGTTCGTTCCCCAGTACTACAAAAATGGGAGGACATGATGGTCCACTCCCAAACAATCAGCCATTGAAAACCCTATAAGGATCACTATGAATTGGTTCCGACTTGACAGCACCTAACAACACAGGTCCTGTCTTCAATGCAAGTATTGCTTAAGTACATCCATGTCACTATAGAATACACCCAGGTTAACTAGTGTTTCCTAGTTCCAGAAACAGCCCATTGCCCTCTTGTCAGTTCTGCTGGTTAGACACATCTACCAATGACCTAAACTCGTCTTTAATATTTCTACCCAATGACTCCTTTGGAGAGATAAGTGGAATCTGTTGCCAAAAGTATTTTTCTGGGAAATCAAATTTGTCCTCCAAGACATAATTCACATGTCATTTCCTCTGTCAAATTTGTGTTGTGACAGGTAAACACTAGTGTATTTTTTTTCCGATACTGGGGATTGAACCCAGGGCCTTGCACTTGCATGCTTTGCAAGTGCTGTACAACTCAGCTGCACCCCCAGCCCATTTTTTAAATTTTTGAGACAGGGTCTCATTAAATTATGCAGACTGCCTCCACTCTCGAACTTTCAATCCTCCTGCTGGGATTACAGGCGTGAGCCACCGCGCCTGGCCACTGGTGCATTTTTATAAGAAGTTCTATTGGTCCCACTCTGGGTGTGTATATGATTACTACTGCATTTGCATGTTTGATGATATAAGTTTCTTTTCTTCATTATATGACTAGAATTTTATTTCTTTATTATACTTCTATCAAAAGGAAATTTATTTGCCACAACCTATTAAGATCTCTTTGGAGATACATATATCCATATATACACACACACACATATATAACATACATATTATGGACAATATTAGGGATTGTAGTATGTACATATATACATACACACTAAATATATATATATATATATTCACATTGTTACATATATAATATGTATTACATATCATATATTACATATATATCATATATATGTAATGAAATATGAAGAAATCACAGCTCAGAGATGTTAAGTCACCCAAGGTCTTAGTAAGATGAATTTGTACCTAGTTCTCTCTGATCTAAAAATGCATGTAAATCTTATTACATGCCTTTGCTAACAGTTCTTCTTTTCCTGACCTCTGTTTCTGGCTCATCTCACATCTCAGCCCTGTCTTTCCCAGCTAGTGTGAAAGGGGCACGACTGTGGCAGATTTCCTCCATCTCAGCAGCCACCTAGTCTCTATTCTTCATTTTTATTTGACTTGAATTGTGGGGAAAGGTATAGTCCTGATATATTGCATAATGGTAGTGAAGGCTTTGGCTTGATACTGGCTCTTTTTAGCCATCTCAACTGTATTATCTGTGATTGTGCTTAAAAAAAAAAAAAACCTTAATTAAAATCATAATGAAATTAATTTGGTACTGTGCTAATGTTCAGAAAAAAAATTATTCTAAAGACCAATGTGGATTAGTAGGAGGGTTTTAAAAGCTCTATTATTGGTCTAGGAGATAATCCAGTCAAACTGCCAGTATTATTTTTTCAAGGCAGAGGGAAGGAAGGTATTTGCAAGTTGTATAAACTAGATAGAAGAATGCAACTGTCAAGCGGTATGACAGCCTGTACTAAAAGGAAAGGGTGGCTTGACAGTGGAGATCACATACAAGATCACTTTGAATTCTAAAATTAAGGATGAAGACAAAGAAGAAAAAATACAGAATTCTTTCTGCAATATCTTGAGATAATTTCCAATCTTCTCCAAATTTTCCCTCCTTTCCCTCTCACTAACATGTATCTGTGGATGTAAAACATTCTTTATCATTGTTTTACAAGTGCTGATTTCCATTTTCATCTTAAATCATTTTCTTCACATCTTTTTTTTCCTCATCAACCTAATAGAAACTGGTAGAACCAACTATGATCTCACAATTTTTCTAGTAACTCTGAAAGATTTATAGAAAGAGAGCTACAACACCTTTCATAGAATTTTAAATCAGTTGGTGAGACAGAATATACAGAAGAGAAACAGCCCTTATGTACAATATATCATCCAGAGCTAAACCCACCATGCCAGATACATATGCTACAAGAATCAGAGAATTTATTCATTTTTTCTAAACATATTCAGTGAATGTCTGCATGTGAATATCCTGAAGGAAGACTGGATAAACAAAGATGAATTAGTTACTTTCCCTCATCCAAGGGGCTTCTTTGCTACTGGGAGAGGCACAACATAGATGTTGTTGTTGTTGTTAGGTGCCATCGAATCCTGTCCGACTCATAGTGACCCTCATAGGGTTTTCAATGGCATATTGCTTCGAGATTGCCTTGGGAGTGGGTTGCCACATCCTTCTCCCATACAACATAGATAGATGATAAGAAATGACAACTTTTTGGGCTTTGTGCTAGGCCTGAAAAAAGTAGGATTTTACTATATGCAGAGCAGAAGGGAGCTGCTAAGATGGCACATTTCCATTTGGTAGGAGGACAAGAGAAATAGAGGAGGGTGGGAAGCCCTACCTCCTGGGTGAGTGGCTTTTTGATTAGAGGGGGATGGCAGAGGTATGAGGAAACCAGCCTGGTTAGCAGGACTATACTGTGGATAAGGGAATTAAGGTGGGAGCCAGGGTCCTGTGTTCAGGAAGAGGTGTCTTACTAAAAGTAACACCTAATGCACTTTGGGCTGGGATGTGGCTCAGTTGGTAGAGCACCACTCTGCAGTCTCTGAGGTCCTGAGTTTAATTCCCAGCACCGCCAAAATGGGAGAAGGACATGACAATACACTCCTGTAGCAATCCTGAAACAATCACCCATTGAAAACTGTATAAGGGTCACTATGAATCAGACACTATTCGACGGCACCTAACAGCAACAATGTACTTATTATTTTCAATGACTTGGATTTTACATATAGGCATTGTTTTATGACATTATTTTACTCACAACCCAGCCTTGATTGAGTCCTCACACCTCCCATTTCCTACCCCTAATAGCTGTAGGACCCAGAGTAGGACATACAACATGTTTAAAACATAATTACAAAAGGAAAGTCACAATGGAGTAATTCTTAAAAAGTAAAGTGTTTTATACCTACACACATGGGAGCAAAGATTAAGTACTAAGAGAAATATTTGATCAACTTCATGTCAGAAAACCTGAAAACTGAGATGAGGCAAGTTCTAGACAATTATAACATAACAGAATTGACTCACAAATAAATAAGAAAATTGAATGGTCATATAGCCATTAATGCAACTAAGTTAGATTTTATTGGCTAGTTTTGCTGGCATTGCTACCAAATTCTCCAAAAAGAACTTCTTCTAATCTTCTACAAACTATTCCTATAGTAGAGAAAAGGGATACCCTATTTTATTAATTTTGTTATACCATTTGAACACAAAAATCTGCTAATGATAGTACAAAAAGAAAAAATCACAGTTCAATAAATGTAAAAATTCTAAATTATAACCAACAAATTCTAGACTATGATTAAATATAATTTTCATGACCAAATTGCATTTATCTAAAAAATTCAAGATTGACTTAATATTGAAAAGAGTAATAAATGCAATTCACTATATTAACAGATAAAAGAAAAAAATGGTACAATCATTTAAATGACTACAGAAAAAGTATTTGGTAATTTTTGACAAAGCAAGAAACAAAGTTGCCATTATCTGACAATTTTGTAATTATGTACATAGATAACTCAAAG
>VMDO01022021.1:0-34299 GCA_007922755.1 Pedetes capensis
GGGGGGGAGGGAAGATAAGAATGAGATCAATATAAATGGACTAAAAATCGCATGTAATTGTTCTAACAAGATAGAAACAAAGACCACTACAGGAAAAGTTTCTATCTTAAACAGAAATGGAACCCAAGGACATATAGAAAAATACTATATAGTAAAAGATAGAGAAGACTTGGATGGGAAACTTAGATAGGAAGGGGGAGGGGAGAAACATAGAGGAGGGTAAGGGGTAACCTATAAAATTGTCACAACAAAAAGCATGTCAATGATGTACATTAAAAATTTCTAATAAAAAAATAAATAAATAAATAAATAAATAAAAGATAGGCTGTGGGTGCAGCCCAGTGGGAGACCACCTGCAATGTGCAAGGCTCTGAGTTCAACACAAATACAGGAAAAATAAAAATAGAAATAAATAAATAAGTAGATAGGTAAATAAATAAAGCTTATCTCTCTGTACTATATTTATAATTGATATGCTAAAGGTATAGCCAGAAACTGAATCATAGCAAACCCTAAGTACATGTCAGTGTCCTTTGGCTCATATTCTAAGCATTCTGTGGAAACTTCTTTTGTGCTCCCCAAGTGCTAAGCACCCTGTAGGCCTAAGTGCTCAAAAAGTTCTTACTAGTTGGTCCATCATGAAGTGCTCTATGGAGGAAGGATATATTCTTAGCTAATGTATATGCTTTTTCTAAGCAGAAGATTCTATTCCAGTCCTTTTCCCATGGCCCACTGTGAAGGCTTCATTTACAGCTTCCAAACAGCCCAATGCACTCTGCATTTCTCTGCTCAAGAGTGTTCTCTTTTTGAGAATGCCTGCAAGAGTACCTGGAAGAGTAGAAACACTGGGAAGATGTCTTGGTCCATTCAGGATGCATAAAAAAAAAAAAAAAAAAAAACCACACACACACATAGATTAGGATACTTACTGCTCACAGTTCTGAAGGCTGGGAAGTTCAAGATCAAGATGCTAGCAGATTTTGTGCCTGGAGAGGGGCCTCTCCTTCACAGATGGTACCTTCTTGCTGTGGCCTCACATGGAGGAAGGGCGAAAGGAAAACACAATCTCCCTTGGATCTCTTTTATAAAGGTGCTAATCCTGTTTACAAGGGCTCTACTCTCATGATCTAGTCATTTCCCAAAAGCTCCACCTCTTATTGCCAAAATGTTGGGAACTAGATTTCAACATGTGAATTTTGGAGGGACACAAACAATTGGACCATAGCTAGAGTTAACACTCCAGGAGCAACCTAGCATCAATGAGGAATGGGAGTAAGTAGATTGAAAAGTCTACTTTCTCAGGGCTAGTGGCATAGCTTAGTGGTAATACATATGTTTAGCATGCAAAAGGACCTGGGTTCAATCTCTAGGGTGCATGCATGTGCGTGCACGGGAACACACACACACACACACACACAGAGCCTACTTTCTCATACCTCAAGATGATTCTGTTCCATCCTACATGGTCCTTTAGAGGTCCCCAATTGAAGTGAACCACAGCTGCCCACAGTGGTAACCTGCTAAGACCCCTGATATCTGCTTCTTTCCCTTCAGTCTCATGTCCTATTTCTTTTGACCACTAGCTGGGATCACCTCCTAAATAAACTAGTTATTCCCCAACTCCTTGTTTTGGTATCTGATTTGGGGAATTGAAACAAAAATAGGTAACTTGACAAATGATCAAGCTAGTTAGTAGCAGAGCGAGAATAAAAACCCAGGTCTTCTGGCTCTATAACTATGTCCTTTAGCTTTACCAGATGTGGGATAATATACTTGAAACACAGACAACACAATGTCCACAAGTCTATAATTGGCACTAACAATGCAGCCCCAACTCTGTTAGGCATTATAGGTCTCACTGTAAGTGGCTTCAAGCAGTAACATAAACAGCTAATGATTCAAGCAAGGACTTGCGTGCGGGTCATTGAGGCCAAGAAGGGACAATGTCTAGAAGATGAAAGAATAATAGTGGTATATTAAAGATCTCATGGAAATGGGGAGAAAAGGCTCTCATCAGTGGGGCACATCTATAAGTATGACTTAATAATGCAAGTTTTAGAAAGCCCAGAAGTGTCAGTCAGCAGCATTTCCTGGACCACATTTCTACATGCACAGCACATGTACGTGACTGACAAGTGACCCCTGAGTAGTATCACAGTGGGGTAGTGCTGTAGGGCACAATAAAGCTGTCTCTCCCTATGACATTTTTAAGGTGATTCTAAAAAAATTAAATGCAAGTTACTGCATTTTATCTGCATACCACTACTGTCACTATCATTATATTTGAAGTAAAAATATACTCATCAAGAGAGGACAGATTAGAGGAATTGCCTCACGCAGTATCCATAAAATGAAACTCCATCTAGATGGTAAAAAGATTCAGGGAGTGCTATAGTTTCCTATATACTGATAGACAAAGCTTTCCAGGACATGCTAAGCAAAACTACAACATGCAAGACAGTGTGTGAAAAGTAGGACCACTTATATTCTTTAAAATTTTATAATAGCTAGATATAGGACAGCAGACCCATCCACATATGCATATAGACAGAGACATAGATATATACTTAGAATAACTCGAGAAGGTCATGGAAGAAAGTGGGAAAGGAAACTGAAGGTTTAGGTGGCAGAGATGAAAAGGATGTTTTTCACAATATATCTGTTTTCATAATTGAATTTTGCATGGTGTATTGCTTCAAAGATAATTGTTGTTGTTGTTGTTGCTGCTGCTGCTGTTGCTGTTAGGTGCTATTGAGTCTGGTCCGACTCATAGTGACCCTATGTACAACAGAATGAAACACTCCCTGACACTGTGCCATGCCCAGCACTATTGTCAGTGCTTCTCTGCTATTCACAGAGTTTTCAATTGCTGATTGTTTCTAGAGTGGGCTATCAAGTCCTTCTCCCTAGCCTGCAGTACCTGGTATTCCCAGGCCGTCTCCCATACTAGGACTAACCAGGCCCCAACCCTGCCTAGCTTCCGAGATCAGGTGGAATTGAATGCTAGGGTGCTATGGCTGCAGATTCAAAAATAATAGTGTAGAAATATATGTGAATTCTTGGAAGGCAGCCACCGTGAAAAGAAAGAAGGCCATTGAATGATGCAGGACCATGTAATCTGAAAAGCTCAGCCCTCTGACCACTCTGCCTCCCAAAGGGATGTTATTCTTGCCTCCTTGACAAAGCAGCACTAGCCCATGTTGACTGAGAGCTAACTCCATCAGACACACTTTTAAGAGCATTACACAGTTTACCCTGAAAGGAAAGATCTGTTGCTATCACCATTTTAAAAGTGAGGCATTTGAGGCACAAGGGTAAGGAATCTGCCCAAGGTAACACAGCTTGTAAGAGGAGGTAGTAATATACAAGACAGATAAAGTCCCCAAGTCAAAATTCTCAACCCTGGAATTCAATCGCTTCTCAAGGACACAACAGTAAGAGGATGTTCTGTGTGGCCTCACCATGGAGTTTCCTCAGGAATGAATGAAGCCAACATTTCTGCAAAGACCCCTGGATAATTGTGGACAATGAGAGAAGGGGAACATTCTATGCCAGATGCTTTGCCACCTTGTGCACATAAACACATAGCTGTCAAATTAAATGGCACTTATTATGCAAAATTCTTTGGTTTTAACCTCCCTGTGAGTGCATCATCATAAGAGAAGGCCTAGAGTGTCCCTTTGTTTCAAACTCTTATAGTTAGGAGTACTTGTTGAACCCTGATGAGAAGCGCATCTAAGTGGCAAACAATTATGAAATCCACCAGATGATTTTTGAGGAGAATCTTGGCATTGAGCGATCTTTCATATGTGATTTCAGCCCCTATTGCCTGCCACTCCTGCACCCACAGATGCCGGAATGCAAAGCCGCCCCTGTCTGGCACACCAAGCCATGGGCCAATCCTGCAGGGAGAAAAGAGAACAAAGACTTGGTGCTTCAAGTCTGTCCCTCTGAGGGTTCCTCTTTGTTTACAGAGGCATAATTCTGGTGACCTCATGGGAGAACAAGACTGGGATTTAGCTCAGTTGGGAGAGTGCTGCTCTGCAATCTCTGAGGTCCAGGGTTCAATTCCCAGCACTACAAAAATGGGAGAAGGATGTGGCAATCCACTCCCACGGCAATCCTGAAACAATCAGCCATTGAAAACCCTATGAGGGTCACTGTGAGTCCAACATGACTTGATGGCACCTAACACAACAACAACATAGAAGGACAAATTCAAGGACTTTAGTGGAAATTTTAGGTATACCAGGGCTGGGAGACAAAGTGAGCCCATCTCATATAACTAGTGCCTATAGCTACAGGCATTTAACAATTCTTCTATTTTTTTTACTACTACTCTAGTATTCTCTATTTTGGCTGTTACTTAGCTTTCATATAGTTCAGGTATTTTACAGATTCACTTATTAGTTGCTGGTTCATATGATTTGAAGTTGTTGTTATTATGTGTTGTTGAGTTGGGTCCAACTCATAGCGACCCTATGTACAACAGAACGAAACACTCCCTGACTCTATGCCAGGCATATGTCTTTTTTATGTTTAAGCCCATTGTTGCAACTGTGTCAATCCATCTAGTTGAGGGTCTTCCTTTTTTTTGATGATCTGCCATTCTCCCAAACATGATCCCCTTCTCCAGGATTGGTCCCTTCTGACTACATGTCCAAAATACATAAGACTCAGTCTAGCCATCCTTGTTTCCAAGGATCACCTGGCTGCACTTCTTCTAGGACAGATCTGTTGGTTCTTTTGGTAGTCCATGGTATGTTCAATAATCATGTCCAGTACCATAATTCAAAAGCATCAATTCTTCTCCTGTCTCCCTTGCTCAATGTCCAGCTTTCACATTCATATGATGCGACTGAAAATATCATGGCATGAGTCAGGTGCATCTTCATCTTCAATGTGACATCCTTACTTTTCAACACTTTAAAGAGGCCTTTGCAACAGCTTTGTCCAATTTTTCTTTTGATTTCTTGACTGCTGCTTCCAATGGTGTTGATTGTAGATTTGAAGTAAAATGAGAAAATCTATGTTTTTACTTTATTCTATTTATTTACTTATTGATTTTTTTTCTTTTGAGACAGAGTCTCACTGTGTAAGCTGGGCTAGCCTCAAACTCACCATGTAGCTCAGGCTGGCTTTGAACTTGCAATTCTCCTATCATAGTCTCCCAAGTGCTGGAATAATAGGTGTGTGCCACCATGCCCTATTTGACATTGACTCTTATTTTCCTGTTCTAGCTTTATAGTCTCCCTTGAGACTTGATAATCATATAAATCATCATTTTGAATTTTGCAGAAAAATAGTTTGATGTATTTGTGTATGAGTCAGCCTAGGCAATGCCTGATGCCAAAACAAACAATCCCAAAATTCGAGTACCTCAACACAACACGGATTTATTTCTTGCTCAATTCATCCACCTATGCTCTTTGTAGTCATCTACTCTTCTTCCAGGTCTTAGAGTTCTCTACTGGATCCTCTGAATCTAATCAGCCAACTAATGAAAATGGGGAGCTTGCACAGGATGTTTAGGGGCCAGGCCTGGAAAGCACTGCATCACCTCTGCTCATGTTTCATTGGACAAACTTGGTCATTTAGACTCACCTAATTGCTAGAAAGGGTGTGAAATGTAGTCTTTCTTAGTGCCAAGGTAGAAAATAAAACAGAAGAGTGTTGAATCAGCATGTAGAAAAAATGCATATAATCCCCCAAATAATAAATCATGCATATGTAAAACACTTCTGAGTCACATAGCACATATTTTACACATCTCAAATGCTATGGTTTGGGTATGGTTTGACTGTGTCCCCCAGGATTTCTTTATTGAAATTGAATCTCCATTGTAAAGTACTAAGAGGGTCAAAACAGTCTGCCTATTGTATGTGGAGGTGGGGCCTTCAGGAAGTGATTACTATTAGATAAGGTTATTAGGGTGAAGCCTTGATGATGGAATCCTGGTATTTAATAAGAAGAGAGAGACCATAAGACACACACACACACACACACACACACACACACACACACACGCACACATATGCACAGTCCCTGTCTCTTGCCATCTCACGCTATGTGTTACCTTGGAACTCTGCCACCAAGAAGGACATTATCAGAGGCCAAACCAATGGGGCTATCTGATATGGACTTGCAGTCTTCAAAACTGTACCCCAAGTAAACTTCTTTTAAAACTTACCCTGTATGTTGTGTTGTATTATTAGCTATAGAAAATGGATTAATACATCATACAAGGAAAATAAAATTTTCAGTAGCTATGAAATAATGAATTTCAAAGCCACAGAATGAAGAATAAGAGGGATGGACTTTGGAATTGGGACAGGCCTGTGTCGAAATCCTATCACTACCATTAGCTTGGCTAGAACAAGCTGACAGCATGATCTTGGGCCACTTGCTTAAATCTGTGGTGCACTCACAGGACTGCTGTATGTTCAAGTGAAGCAACAGATGTTTACACCAGTATTAAGGCTCAATGTTGGAAGGGGTTACATGCATAAATATGTATAACATTACAGCCTTCCTACCTACCTCCTATGTTTGATTCATCTCTTCTTCTAAACTAAATTTTCCAGTGGCATAGGATGTAAGGGCTTATATTTCTACATGTTTACATTGGCTGGGGGTTTAGCTCTGTTGGTAAAGTGCTATTCCACACTCTCTGAGGACCCAGGTTCATTCCCTAGCACCACAAAAACAGAAGAAGGACATAGAAATCCACTTCCAAGGCAATCCCAAAACATTCAGCCATTGAAAACCCTATGAGGGTCACTATGAATCGGACCCGACTCGATGACACCTAACAACAACAACAAAATGAAGCATTTTCCCATCTTCCTATCTGAGTTGAATTGTGCCTCCCACCCCAACCAAATATATATATTGAAGTTCTAATTCTCAATATCTGAGAATGTGGCCTGATTTGGAAACAGGGTCATTGCAGATGTAATTAGTTAAAATGAGATTACACTGGAAGAGGGTGGCTTACAGGGATCCTTGACAATCCAGGCTGACTCAATAGCACACAATCCAGATAGGCCAAAAGCAGATTGCTTACAGAAATCAGCTCTGCTAATATAGTTGTTGTTGTTGCTGTCAGGAGCCATTGAGTTTGGTCCTACTCATATCGACCTGACAAAATGAAACACTCCCTGACACTGTGCCATCCCCGGCACTATGTCAGTGTTTCTCTGCTATTCATAGGGTTTTCAATAGTTGATTGTTTCAGGATTGTCTCAGGTATGGGCTGCCAAGTACTCCTCTCATTTTTGTGGTGCTGGGTATTGAACCTAAGGCCTCAGAGAGCACTGAGCAGGACTTTATCAACCGAGTAAACCCCAGCCCTGCTAATACAGAGGGACTGAAAAACATTAGAAGAGATATCTACACCAAATTAAATATTCAAAGTGAAGAATCTGAATTTACTAAAAATCCGTGGCCATTTAGAATGCATAGTTTTAGCATAAACACACTAGAAATATCCTTTTCATTTGCTATGCTTTATCATTCATAAAGGGAGTCCTCCGTATAGATTTGTCATATGTCATTAATGAATCAACTACAGGGTGCAAGTTTCAATTATTTTGAATTATCTATTTATTGTTGAATTATAATTAATTTTAGACTCCTAAAATGGTCTAATAAAAACTTGAGATGCTAAAGGACTGCCTTGTCTGCTTATTCTGTGCTATTCATGGAAAATAATTATAAAATAGTTATATTAATTGTTTGGAGGGTTTTTTTTTCCCACTAAAAAGCTAGTGTGTGAGGGGGGGTGGACCGAAATAAAATATCCTAAACATTCAATGCTTTTTTTTCGTCAAGGTTGTAGTAAAATTTTGGTCACACTAAAATCAATAAAATAAACATCTGTATAGTGCCACTGAATCAATTTGACATAATGGCTGGACATAGCAACTAAATAAGTCACATCAATGCTATCCTTAGACCTATGCAAGAGCGGTCTGCCCTAACTCCTGTAAATAGAGGCCTGTTCAGACCCTTCCTTGGCCACTTGGCAAGGAAGTCCCAGGATAAGGGACATGCCCTTGGGGAGCTCATGTACATGTATCTCCTTTTAGAACACAATCCAGGTAACCAGCACTGTGACATTCTCTGCTCAAAGGGGACAGAGCTTCTTTCCAAGGCCTTTAAAGACCTCTTTCCTGGGCCATTCCTGCAAGGAACCATCACCGGTATTCACCCTTAGGCCAAGACCAGGCTGAGGTGGGCACATGGACACAGCTAGGATGTGTGGGCTGAGGGGAGTAGATAGGGCATATGCATTCTTGCCTCTGTGTGAGGCCCCTCATGATGCAAGACTAGCAGGGGTAGGAAATTAGGGAGTGGACTAGGAATAGAGTCTGAGAACTGAATCTCATCCTGAATTTCCAGGTTCTTATGAAGGTATATTGCTTAAGGTAGGGGAGAACCTTTTTACCTACAGCTTATTATCTTCACTTATAAATTTTAATATTTAGGGAGTTGGTATGATGGATTTCACTGACATTCTTTCTTTGGACCTAGGAAGGAAGGCTCAGTAACATAATTTTATATTATTGATCATAGAGTGTTCCATTGCTCTTACTGATGATCCTCTTACTGGTTTAAGTCATACTTTACATATGAGGAAGTGAAATTAATGACTTAGAAAAGAAACCAGAAGTAAAGAATAAAGGACTAAAGAAACTATAGTTTTCTTCTGTCTTTGTGGGTTTTAGAATATGGTTGCCTTTCTTCAGGAATATTTTGACTATGTTGATAACAACGATGATAAAAACTGATAGGTATTATATGCTTGTCCTTCTCATAAATACTAGTACATGTTAACTGATCTAATATTAAATTAATCCTGCCACAACAGCCTCCCCATTTCCCATATGAGGAAACCTCAGCTTCAGGAGGGTGACTTGCACATAATCACAACTGGACAGACGGACGGACGGTGGAAGAGGGGATTTGAGCCAAAGCAGGCTGGCTGCAGAGGCCCTGTTGGAGAATTCTGCAGGATGACTGGAGCATTGTCCACCCCAGCTATGACTGAATTAACAATTAACTGCTTCACAAGCAACCTTTCCCTCTCTACTTAAATGTGATGGGTCAGCACGGATATTCGTGTAAGAGGATCGTTCTACTGTTGGAGATGAACACAACTGTTTAGCATTTGGGACTGTCTTTTATGCCCTGTTTTGGTTTTGCTTTTAAGCGCTGGTAGGAAAACAAGTGTATCACAGTGCCTGACATTCAGCAAATCCTGGGAAGAAAGGAGGGAGAAGAAGGGAAAAGAAGCTAGAGATTTCACCTTGTAAAATTAATGCAGTTTGTGCGGATTCTGAAGGATAAGAGGGAGACGCAGCTGTGGGGGCGAAGGAAGGGCACCTTAACGCTCAAGGCCGCTCGCCCAGCCACTGCAAGCCAACTCTGCGAGCCTACTAGGAGGCTGGGTGTGTGGTGCTCTCCAAGCCGCTTTGCTCCCGGCTCTCTGCAGGTCTCCGCCCCACCCCGCCCCTCCCTTGGCCACGCCCCTCAACGGCCTCTTGTCTTGCCCCACGACATCTTTCCCCGCCCCCGACGGCGCCCCGCCTCCGCCCCGCCCCCTGCAGGCGGCCGGGCGCTCTGTTTACCCGCGGTGCATGGTGGGGCGGTCTCCTCGGGCAACTTCAACGTACCGGCTGCCGGGAGGTTGAGCGGGCGGACGCAGTGGCGAATATCGCACCATGCGCCGGGCCCCCGCCGCGTCCGCGCCCGCGCCCCTCGCGAGCCCCGACTACTATGAGAGGGTGAGCCACCTCCAGGACGGGCTGCGGGACAGGTAGGGCCCCCGGGGGATGGGGGTGGGGAATGGGCCCGCGCCGCTGAGGGTCTTGTGGGTGCCTGGTCCCCTTCCGGCTCCCCCGGCCTGTGGTTCACCAGCGCCTGGGACCCGTTGGCAACGCCCTCACAAGCTCGGGATGGGGCCTGAAGTACAGAATTTACCACAAATGCCCCCTGTGTGAGAAGTGGGCGCAGAGGGGTTAGGTTCTCCCTGCAGCGACTACACCCGGGTGCCTAGCTTGAGGACACGGCAGCCTCTGAATTTGCCCTGAAGTGAGAGTGGGAGTTCTCCTGCCTGTCACTCTCCATCAATTCTTTGAATTTCTCCAGTCCTCTGCTACATGCCCCCTCCCTACTCTCTCTTCAGATTGTCATCCCACCTTGACAGTTCCACTGCAACCGCGTGACAGGTCTGGGAATGCTGGCAGGAGAGCGCGCGCGCGCGCGCGTTTGTGTGTGTGTGTGTGTGTGTGTGTGTGTGTGTGTGTGTGTGTGTGTTTGTCAAACATATCCCCTGTTCAAATGTAGGAGCCTTTTGGGGGGATGTCTGGGGATGGCTAGATTTCCAGCGACGGGGTGAAATTTCCAGCAAGAGAAGTTTAGCTCCCTCATGGTTCATCTCGCCTTGATTTAAGACATGAAAGATGAGAAGCACTGAAAACAGCTAGACTAAGTGTGCATAGAGAGAGAAAATTATAAGGCAATTGACTATAAATAACCACATGAAAGACAAGTTGTT
Source organism: Pedetes capensis (assembly GCA_007922755.1). Lineage (NCBI taxonomy): Eukaryota > Metazoa > Chordata > Mammalia > Rodentia > Pedetidae > Pedetes > Pedetes capensis. Next base: position 10,562 of record VMDO01022021.1, read on the forward strand.
GGAACTCTTATTTATCTGCTAAATTAATTGGAGTTAGAAATCTCATTAGTTGACAAGAAAGGAAATAGATTTTTGGATCTCTTGATAAACATTTAATGAGAGTTAAAAGTTACAAAATTATTCTAATGATGAGGAAAGCTGTGCATGTGACAATTCTAAAATGATAACAGTACAGTAATAACATGTAAGACAAAGGCAGAAGTGATTTTGAAAAGGAATTACATCCATCTTATGCTAGATTTGATTTTTGTCAGTTATTTATAAAGCATGTACAACAGACATCATTAATTGTGCTCATCATATTTTACCTTACTTCTTTTCTACATCCTATTTTCTAACATATTACCACTCATTTGCTCTAGGGACTTCATCTCCAACTTAAAAAAAAAGAATCATTCCGTGCAGAGCCTTCCCTATACCATCCCATTCCCTAACTTTGGTGCCCTCAGCATTCTTACTCTTGTGGAGGGCTTAAGTGAGCTGTTCTTTGCCTGGACTGAGACTTCCAGAAGGGCAGGAGCCTTATCTAGCGGGAGCTTTCAGCTTGTATCTCTGGTGGACAAGGTGCTTGATAAATACTTGCAGAATTTATGGAAGAAATCCCAATGTGAAGTAGCTAGTGTCTAGGAGTTATGAATGTCTTATATAGAACCCGTGGCCACACATTGTCACTAAATAATGATCATTTTCCTATCAACCAGGAAAACTGGTTCCTTGGCTATTTCCAAGATGATGATGTGTCTGCATATACCTGATAGTTAAAAAACAAGACTGTTTGTGTTTTAGCACATTTAAAGTGCTTTTGGCTTAATATTTGCTCTGTTTGAAGAATGGCTTAGTTCCCTCAGGCCTTTAGTTATTTGTCTTTTGGTAAAAGACGTGATCTTAAAATGTTACTGGTTTAAAATGGCATTCTTTTGGGGAGGTACTAAGCGGTTGCACCCTGGGCCTTAAGTATATTTTGTAAGTACTCTACCACTTAGCTGTACTCTGAGCCTCTTTTTTACTTTTTGTCCTGAGATAGGTTCTCACTAAGATACACAGTCTACCTCAGGCCTAGAATTTGCCATACTCCTGCCTACACCTCCCAGGTTGCTGGGATTATAGGCATGTGCTACTTTGGCTGGCTGAAGGACATTCTTTTTGAACTAATTGTGAGTTATTTTTGCTTCCTATGGTAGGAACACATGGCTGTTTATAGTCCTTATGGTACAATAACTGTATAATGATTACCCACTTTATGTTTAACACTTACTGCTTTAATTATTAAGCAAGGTGAGGCTGTTGAAATTAGATAAGAAATTTGAGTCAAATTTTATGGCCTATTCATGGTTCTGCATTTGAAGATTTGTTTTATTTTTAAACAGTACAAATCTATGGCTATGTGTATACATTTTTCATTTTAAGAATCCATAACTAACTCTAATTAATGCATATTACACACACAAAAGAGGCAAATAACTTTAGACAGCGAGAAGTCTGCAATAAGAACATGGAAACGTGGGTTCTAGTCTGTGATAGTTCTGAGACCTTGTGCAGATCATTAAGCCTTTCTGAACTTTGGTTCTTCACCAGAAATGAGGGGACCTGACTAATATGTAAAATAAAACCACAGGTTTGTTTTTTTTTTTTCCTGTACTAAGTTAGTGGAGGCTGCAGCTGTAGCCTTGTGGCATCCGATCCCGTCAGATCTCGGAAGCTAAGCAGGGTTGGGCCTGGTTAGTACCTGGATGGGAGACTGCCTGGGAACACCAGAAGCTGTAGGCTTGGGAGAAGGACCTGGCAATTCCCTCCCAAAAAAATCAATCTGCCATTGAAAACCCTATGAACAGCAAAGAAGCACTGACAATAGTGTTTCGCTTGTTCAATTCCCAGCACCAGGGTCGCTATGAGTCGGATACCGACTCAACGGCACCTAACAACAACAACAAGTTAGTGGAGGTCTGGGGTTTAGCTCCATAGTAGAGTGTTCCTCCATACTCACTCAGGACTTAGGTTCGATCCCCAGTATGGCAAAAATGGGAGGAGGATGTCACAATCTATTCCTAAAGCAATCCTGAAACAATTAGTCATTGAAAATCCTAGGAGCGTAGCTATGGGTTAGACATGATTCAATGGCACCTAACAACAACAGCAACAACAACTTGTTGTTGTTGTTGTTGTTAGGTGCCGTGGAGTCGGTATCTGACTCATAGCGACCCTCATAGGGTTTTCAATGGCTAACTGTTTGGGGATTGCCTTGGGGGTGGATTGCCAGGTCCTTCTCCCATTTTTGCGGTGCTGGGAATTGAACTCGGGACCTCAGAGACTGCAGCTCAGCGCTCTACCAACTGAGCTAAATCCCAGCCCCAACAATCTAACCCAACAACTAGGTTAGAGGCCTTAAAATAAAAGCAATAATTTTGTGAAGCAATGCACAGGCATACCATTCTCTGTGTCCTACTGGAGTGTTTGGATGTACCTTTGCTTTTTTTAATACCAATTCCAATGACAATAGGGACTACTATCTCCTGAAATTCCACAGTCATTTCAAAGATTGCAATCTAGGTAGTATCACAGATGCTTTTATCAATCCAGAAACTTCTAGGGAGTGGTAAAAACACCAAAAAATATAATTCACCCTTTCTCAGCCCTTTTAGAGGTGGCCATTGAAATGTTAGCTGATCTAGTAACTGGACTTTTCCTCTGTAACATTTTGAGTCAAAGTCAGCTATAGTCACACATTTGTTGTTGTTGTTGTTAGGTGCCGTCGAGTCGGTATCCGACTCATAGCGACCCTCATAGGGTTTTTTTTTTATTAGAAATTTTTAATGTACATCATAATGTGATTCATTTTGACATGCTTTTCATTCTGACATTTTCATATATGCATTTTGATAAACATTATTCATATAGGTTACCCCTTACCCTCCCTTATGCTTCCCCCCCTCCCACCTTTCCCATCTAAGTTTCCCATCTAAGTCTTCTCTATCTTTCACTTAGTAGTATTTTTCTATATGTCCTTGGGTTCCAGTTCTGTTTAAGATAGAAACTTTTCCTGTAGTGGTCTTTGTTTTTATCTTGTTAGAACAATTACATGCGATTTCTACGGTTTTCAATGGCTGACTGTTTCAGGATTGCCTTGGGAGTGGATTGCCAGGTCCTTCTCCCACTTCTGGGTGCTGGGAATTGAACTCGGGACCTCAGAGACTGCAGTGCAGCGCTCTACCAACTGAGCTAAATCCCAGCCCCATAGTCACACATAGGTGTAACTTTAAAGTCTGAATGTTTCTCTGTGTATACAGTGTTTTCTTTGCATTGTGGTGAAAGTCTGATTGAATCTGAACGTCTACTCCAGGGACTTGTTAGTTTTGGTGTGTGTGGTGTCCACAAGCAGGGTAAAAACATGCAAGTAGAATTGGCTCTTACAGTTATTGTATATAAAAAACATCCTTTAAAAGATCCATTAACCAGTCCTGTTTTTTTCAATGCCAGTATTGATTCAGGGTGGCATATCTTTAATAGTCCATAAATTGACACCAAAATATTTGAGTAAAGCTGAGGATAATGGAGAATTTGTTGAGTCAAAAACAGAACAACAAGTGGCTTAAAAGGAGAAAACTCAGCTCCTATAAGGACCACCTGGCTGTGTAAAACTTTGAATGATCCAGATGGGAAGTACAGGTACCTGAGAAGTGAACTCTATAAGCATCCCAGGCTGGGTGTTTTAGAGATTTTGAATTAAAGATTTAATATGTAGGTATTATAGGTGATCCTACCAGTAAGCCTTCCCTTGCCTTTTCATTGAGGTAAATATCAGTTTTTTAAGTCTTACATTTAAAACACACGTAAAGGTCTTAGCATTTAGAGGTGTTGCAACATAGATGAGCGGATTAGAAAATGGGCTAGAGGTGAAGAGTTGACAAGATTAGTGCCATTTTGCGTGGAATAGAGGACAAAGAGGTGGTCAGTTGAGGTTTTTCTGTATATGAAGTATTCTGACGGGGAGCAAGTGTGCCCAGTAAGTGTCTTCATCCACTGAAGAGAAAATTAGGGGCAAAAATGTTTTACATTCATTATTTAAAAGAATTTGCCATTTGGGAGATGATGGATTTCCAAAGGTTACAATAGTTCTTTTTCACTAGATGTCATAGATTAATTTTTAACATTATTTTAAAATAAATTCAAGCTTACATAAAAGTTGCAGATGTGGGACAAAGACCTCCAATATCCTCCTCACCCAGATCCCTTAACTCCTAACATTTTATTACATTTTCATTTTCTCTGTATGTCTACCTATCTAAAATCTTTTCTGAACTTCTTGAGAACTGCCGATATGATGATATCTTTCTGGTCCAGATTTCATTTCGGAATCTGGGTTACATTTGTTTTACCATGTTTCTTCAGTCTCTCCTTGTCTGAAACGATTCCTCAGTCTTTCCCTGTCTTTCATGTTCCTGACAATTTCTTAAGGTAGAGTGTTTATTTTAGAGCGTGACCCTCAGGCTGGGTCCATCTGATGCTTGTTCATGACCAGACTCCAGTCACTTGTTCTTGGCAGTAATACCACAAAATTGAAGCATTACCTTGGGCACAGGATCATAGATGCATTTAAAGGTCTTTCTGTCTGTGTAATTTAAGGACAAATTGATCCTACCATCTAGTCATTCATGACCCAAGCACCCAATTGATTATAAAATCTTTGATGTTTTCATAATCAAGGTTTCAATAAAAATTTCTAACGTGGAAACAATTATACCTTATTCCCTTCACTTCTATTCTGAGTTTAGTCTTATTAATGAGAAAGTAAACATCTCTATGAAGCTGTTAGGTACAAATGTGTGTTTTTATGTTTTTTTCCCTTCTTTTTTAAATATCAGCACACCTCAACTAAATAGATTGTGTTCCTCAAGCAAAGATTCTGTGTTTGGGCTTTGGACATCATTTTTCCATGAAAAGAAATTTGGTTAAATGGAGGTTTTTCACTTAAGATTATGCTAAGAAACTCATTTAACCTATAATATAGCTATATGGTGGAAATTCATTTAACCTGTAATGTAGCTATAGGATAATTTTTTTAAAAAAGGAAAAAAGTTTTCTAAAGGAAAACAGAAACAAATAATTAAGAGGTCACAAACCAGGGGACCAGTTCCTTTCCTTTAGGAGGCCAACTTGAGATCATCTCCTGCTGGGGTCCTTATCTTTGTTTTTCAGTCTTTTTTTTTTTTTTTTTTTTAAGTATTCTTTTCTCAGATATTATGTGATTTCTCTTAATTGTCTTTAGTTAATGTTAACTTAGATTAGCAATTTGGCCTTAGTTAGGTGAGATTGAAGCTGAAGCTTTGGTGGTAGTTGTATGGGACTTTCTATGGTTCACCCTGCCCAAGACTCTTCTTAGGAGTGAATGACTTCCCATTCAGTTTTACCCTCCAGCTCTTTGGTTCTGGCTGCTCTTGCTGCCTTTTCTGCCCAGTTTCTCCTACTTTTGCCCAGGGTTATGTTGGGGTTCAGCTCTGGCCCAGCAAGGATTCAGAGTCTTGCCTCAACACTAGGTGAATCCCAGGACTCTCGGGGCGGAAGAGAGAGCTGGTCAGTGATGATATCTTTCAAAGAAAGACCTCGGGAGCCTTATTATTATAAAAAGGACAAGGGTTTTATTTAGCTGCTCCTGAAAGGAAGGACAGGAACAAGGATAAAGATGTTATAGACGCCCATGGTCTGTTCTGGCCTTGACTCTCGCAGCTCACCTTCTCTACTCCCCTCCTCCCCAGGCTTAGAGAGGAATTGAAGAGTGCTTCGTGTCTTACTAGGTGCCTTCAGCTCTTCGGGGCCTCTGGGCTTGACATGGCATCTTGCTAGAGGGTCTGGTTGATTGGAAATCCTAGGTATCTGGAGTAGGGAGCGATGGTCCAAGTTGATGGGTCCTGGTGGCAGGTGAAGTCAAGAGGCAAACACAAGAGGGCAACACAAGAGGGTACTGGGGGTGGTCAGTGGCCTGTTTAAGTACATTCCGAGGGGGGTTGGACTAGGGAATGGCCAATCATGGCAGCGCTCGTGCCTGGGGCAACTGCCACCAACTGCCATACAAATAGGGGCATGCAGTTGTACAGTTTTGGTAGATAGATAAGGAAAGGGCTGAGCCCATCAAGAGTGTCCCTCTACTGACCAATCACAGGGGTTTGGGTGACTGGTCAGAGTGGAGGTGGTCACTCCAGAGCTGGACTGGTCAGGGGCCATCTTGGGTTACATGATGGGAGGGGTAGGAATGAAAGACCAGGATGTGGGGCACAGGTGACTGGTTGCCATTTGCCCCATATGGTGTAATGGGGGCAAATGACCAGAATGTAGGGCAAGGGCCACTGGCCCTGGAGGACAGAGGTCAGTCCTCCAAGTGGACCAGATGGGCTCCTTCTTTGATGGTACACTCTCTATCCCTGAGGCTCCCATGTCCTGGAGGATAGATGTTGGCCCTCCAGGTGGACCAGATGGGCTCCTGCCTTGGGGGGTACACTCTAGGATTCCCCTGCAGGGTTCCTCCTCTAGCTTACTGCCAACCCTCACCTGAACATCACAAGTTAAGTCTTTACTGGTAGTAGCTGACAATGATAAATTCCTCCAAGTATAATAGAAGAATTGATCTCCGCCAGATGTAAGTGAGGTCAGTCTGCTTTTCAGAGGCCTCTTCCTAACTCAACCACTTGGCTGTGCCCAGGCTTGTCTGATCGAGGGCAGAGCAAGCCACCAATCTTCATTCCAAAGTGCATTTTGAAAGCATCATGAATAGGCCCATCGCTCATATGCCACCAACTCAGAAAAAACTGACAATATTTTACAGATGTATCATGTTTATTGTCTGTTCTTCCCTGTGGATTGTCACCTGCCTAAGGGTAGTTGAGTGGCTTGTTTACCATGTTAGTCTCTAGGCCTAGAACAGGGTCTGGATCATCAGATCCTGCCTTCTAGCCTTTTCCTTTTTTTTTTTTTTTTTTTTTCCTCTTCAAGACAGGATCTTACTATGTAGCTTTGGCAGGCCTCTAACTCACCGTATTCCTGCCTCAGTCTCCTGAGTGCCAGGGTTACAGGTTTATGCACATCAGACCCAGCTGACACTGAGAATCTTGGGTTTTTGCATCATACTGGTGTCCATTTTGTTTTTAGATTTCCTTGGTGATTGCTATTTTTGCATCCTTGTTTTCAACACATCTAATGTTTGCTGCTTATACAAGAAAACCATTTTCACAAAGGTATGATTTGAAAGGATATCAATTGGTCTAAATATTTTCTTTCTGTATTATAGTGAAAAGAAGAGATTGGAGCTGGAAAAGAAACTTTATGAATATAACCAGTCTGATATATGCAGGTAAGAGATGACAGGATTCCAATTCATTCTATCCTATTTGCATATGTTAATAAAATTTAATCCTTAATATTATGTTATAATGGAGCTGGGGTTTAGCTCAATTGGTAGAGTGCTGCTCTGTACTTTCTGAGGACCTGGGTTTGATCCCCAGCACTGCAAAAATGGGAGAAGGATGTGGCAGTCTACTCCCAAAAACAATCTCAAAACAATCAGCCATTGAAAACCCTTTAAGGGTCTCTATGAGTCTGACCCAATTTGATGGCACACAACAACAACAACCATAGTTATGTTATAAATTATATTGTTGGAATATTTTTTACCATTCTCTTATTTCTAATGTGCAATAATTTGAAGTAAACACTGCATTTTGATAAGTCAGTATTAATAAAAATTATTTTCATTATTTGGTATTTGTTATTTCAGGAATAGATTTTGCTTAAATATTTAAAAATAAGATTCAGTAAAGTAATGTTTTTTGGTTACTGTTTAATCATTCAGCTTCTGCAATGATTAAGACATATAAGTACTATAACAGATCTTTCAACAAACTACTGTCAGCAGGGTTACCTAGTGTCTCATTTGTTCATGGATATATGAAAATGACATTAAAATTATGTTGTTGTTGTTGTTGTTGTTGTTGTTGTTGTTGTTGTTGTTGTTAGGTGCCGTCGAGTCGGTGTTCGACTCAGAGACCCTGCATGCAACAGGTGAAACATTATTGTCAGTGCTTCTCTGCTATTTGTAGGATTTTCAATGGAGGATTGAGTTTTGGGAGTGGGTTGCCAGGTCCTTCTCCCATTAAAATTATAAGCAGTAGATAATACATATTACCCTTTTAGATTACTTACAATAATATTAAGAACCAACTTTTAATATTTTCATTTCTATTTTATAAAAACTGAACTTCATCCTTAAGCTAAATATATAGTATTACCTCCAATATTATTCATGTGAAGAATTTCTGGCTATAGTAGCATTAAATTTGTGATTTATCCATGCCACATTAATAGTGAGAAATGAAAAGGTCTCATTCAGAAGAGAGAGAGGCCAAGAATGCTTTAAAATCAAATTGCCCATTAAGTCCATTTATTTCTTCATCTTCAAAATTATACTTCAGTTTTAAATTTTAGTATATTTCTAAGGTTTTCAGTTGAAGTAGAGATCTGTATGTCTCTACAGGCTTTCAAAGAGACTCTGGAGTAAATTGCAGTATCTAGGATACCTTGGCCTCCAGAGTAGGCCCAGGTCAGAAGAGGTCCATGGCAGTTGCCACCTTTCTTGCCAGTGGCTAAAGGAGGTGGGGTATAGACTTCTTATGCTGCCTATTTGTGGGCAGATTCCTAACATGATGGTGGTGGGAGGAGAAAGTGTGAGAGAAGAACGGGGCCTTTCCTAAGCTCTTACTTGGCTGAGTGTGTTTCTCTCTCACAGTCTCTTGTTTCCTGGCAGACAGAGTATATAATCTGCCAGAAAATAGACTCTCTTAGACTGCCTGAAGGATAAAATCCAAACTAACCAACATGGCTGTTTCCACCTGGTTCCCCAGAAGGCAGAGTCTGAGACAAGGGTTTGTGTTTCAGGCGGTGGTTGGTTTGAGGGAAGTAATGGTATGCAATTGAAAGCAGGGCTGGGAAGAGGGAAACAGGAGCTGCTTGGGGCTCCCTTCAGATCTTCAGAGGAGCCTTGTAGCCTCCACAGTGTCCCCTCAAGTGAGGGAAGAGGGGCTATATTCCTGCTGTACTCCACCAAGGGTCCACTCAAGCAAAGGAAGAGCCATATTCCTGCTGGTTCCTTACCCCCTTTAGTAAAATGGCCACTGGGGGGAAGGGAGGGTTAAATACTTCTCACATCCGGGTTTTCCATACTTCAAACTCAGGAAAACAGCCCTGGGAAAGCAAGACACCATGATCAGCTGAGAATGGGAGAGAAGAAGGTGGGTCAGAAGGATGTAAAGAGGCCCTGGAAGTGTTCCACACAACAACCTGCTAGGTTCTCCATTATCTGTCCCTTTTTCATAGTTGCCATCACCATCATTTCCCCCCTTCCTCCTAAAATTCTACGCTGCCTGAAACTTTAATTTCTTAAGCAAGTAAGCTCTTATGTGGCATATAGTACAAGCATGGGGCTCCATTGGCAAGTGCCTTCTTCAGCTCAATCTAAGACTTTAACAGCTCCTCCCAAAATGACCTTAGGGCAGTTACTTCAGCATTCTGTGCCTTCATCTCTCAAATGGCAATGATGATAGTTAGGAGCACTTAATGAATTAACACATGCAGATCCTGAAGGCAGAATCTGACCCAGAGTAAGAACCTATGATAAAGTATTGCCATGGTTTTTTTGTTTGTTTGTTTGTTTGTTTTATTTTTTAAATCAATAGCCTTGTTATTCTTATTTTTTACCTTTAGCTTTCTGACATGCTATTTCTCCTGTCTGGAATGTTTTCCCCTCATCTCCACATTTGACTTTCCCCAGTTTTGGTTAGCTTTTATCCATCTTTTAGGTGTTAGCTGAAAAATTATTTCCATTGGGAAGGCCTCCCTGCTGTCTTCAGCCAGGTCATGTTACCTGGCCTGTAAAAGTTCCTTCCAGTTTCCTTCCTAGGATTTATCACACTGTGTTCATTTAATTGTTTGTTTTCCTTATTGACAGTAGCAGAGCTTTCCATATTTGAACTACTTAAAATACAAATAATTGCATGTATGGGTGGATGAATTATGTGACCAGCTTTGACAGTTAATAGGATGGCAGAAATGGGACTAGAATTTGGATAGAGAAGGCATGGTTACTATTGTACCTACTCCAGGTAGACATGGGACACCATGGTCAGCTTTACTGAATGCCTAAGTGTTAAAGACAGTATGTTAGATTCTACCTCCATTACTGATGTTTGTGTTGAAAATGCAGACAAGGGCAGCATTAAAACCAGTCTTAGTTTTGTTTCGTTTTCTCCAGAAAGAAAAATGGAGACATCCAGCCACAGTCAAAGCACAGCATCATTAGCACAATAAGAATTTATTGAAAATTCTAGTTAGTATTAAAGCTTGAAAGTCTATTGTTGATTAATTTTGGAACTCTCCAGTGTCTTTGCAAATCTTCATTGTGAGGGTGAATATATTGGTAGATTTTTTAAACTTATTTCTGCTTTATGAAAGAATGTTGAATAATTTATTGAGCCCACAATATAAATGCTGCATCTTTTATGATTCAGATACTTGTGAAGAAGAGTGAGAATTAACAGGATTGGCACCATGAGAAGAGTAGGCTGTGTATCTTAAGCTTTTCAGTATGTCTTTTGATACTACACTTTGCATACAAGTCCCTAAAGGTCTTCTCACAGTCCATATATTATTCCAAAAATAATTTTGGGGGCAGTTCTTGGAGGTTGAACCCAGGGCCTCACACACACTTTGTAAGTGTTCTACCACTTGCCTGTACCCCTAGCCCATTTTTTACTTTTTATCTTGAGACAGGGTTTCACTAAGTTGTACAGGCGGTCTTTGGCCTTGAACCTACGGTCCTCCTGCTTCTGCCTCCCAAGTCTCTGGAATTACAGACATGAACCACCATGTCCTGATTTTATTAAAAAATATTTTAATAATTTTTTATAATGTCTAACATATTTTTTATATTATCTAAATGATAGATTTTTCATATTTTAGATTTTAAAATTGCTTAGTTTTGTAGATTGTGGTTTATTGTGTGGTTCTATTTCCATATGAGCAAGTAATTTTAAAGTCAGATAAAAATGCTCATGGGCCATGCATCTGAACATGGCCACATAGATACCAAATGACATTTAATTTTAAGAAATAGAACCATATGAATCTTTATTCTGTGAATGTTATCAAGTGGTATTGTATACATTTCTCAGCTATGCGGTGATTTAACGAACATGATACTTAGTAATACCACATTAATTTTCTTCCTCTAAAAACGTATATATCTTCTGTCCCTTGGGCTTCAGTGCTTTGAGTAAAATATCTTAGATTTCATTGTCTTATTAACAATATTAAAGAAAATTCTTCGTAGGTTTGGTAAAAGCTAAATCCATTGTTACAAAATCTATTTTTATTTCCTCTAGAGTTAAGCTGAAATGTGTAAAACTAAAGAGATACCTGAAGGAAATATGTGAATCTGAAAAGAAGGCTCACTCACGGAACCAAGAATATTTAAGACAATTTGAGCATGTCCAAGCTCGTGTTGGAAACTTTACCACAAATACAGAGAAGCTTCAAAAACTGAAGGTGATATCTTATTTTATATTGTGTTTTTAAAAATCTTCTTCAGATCAGTGGAAGTCACTAATGTGCAGTGGTCTGTATGTAGGATTAAGTGTCAGCTTTCTCTGTGGATTACCATGTGGCCAATTTTGATCAGAGGACTTGAAATTGCATTTGTGGATATTCCTGCTGTAGCTAGAGAATTAATTGAATATCTACAACACTGGCAAGATCACTAGCTAGGACCAGGTACAAGGTCTGATGCATGGTATTTGTTGTTGGAATAATTGAATTTGAGCAGCATTAGGGCTTCTCTCTTTAAAAGGTCCTTTTTCTGTAGTCTGGCCCCTCTCTTCTGGTTAAGCAGTATGGTGAGGGATAAAAATAGCCCTTGGAGTTTATCTTCCTTCTTCTGGGCTGTGCCATGCAATTGTTCTTCAGGATAGCTGCTCTTTGCAGGCCTCTCTCATTCTGGCACCTTATCCCCTCCATGCTTGGCTACCTGCTGCTCCACACATGATGCCAAGTATGGAGGGAGGACCAGGAGCTAGGCCCTCTTCTTTCCCATTTGCCCTGGTCAGGGATTATTGCCCAAGTTAACCCAACTGAACACTGGTTATAGGAGGAGTTGGTTTCAGTATTTCCCTCCCTATCTCTTTCTTTCTGTCTTGCTCTCTCTCTTTCTTAATTTCTTTGTGTTTTGTTTTCTTTCTTTTTTCTCTGCCTTTTGCTCTGTTTTTCCAAAGCCTAATTTTATTGCAAAAATTTCAACTATATAGACAAACTAAAAGGTTTATTATAATGAATACATATATTCTCCACTTAGATGTAGCAGTTATAAATATTTTGCTTTACTTTCTTTGTGTGTGTGTGTGTGTGTGTGTGTGTGTGTGTGTGTTTACCCAGGGCCATTGAAAACCTGCAGCATACATCATGACAGTTCTCTCCTATGTTCTTGAGTACCAGGACAATCTGCTATGTCATCTTAATACCATTACCACACCTAAGAAATTTAATAACAAATCTATAATATTATTTAGTATCTAGCCCATATTCAAGTTTTTCCAGTTCTCCTAGAAAAGTATCTGTATCTCCAGACCACGAGCCCACTAGGGTTCAAATATTATTTGGTTTTTGTGTGGTTATTTATTATGACTTTTAATGTCTTGTTTAATATATTTCATTTCCTATCACTCCTCCCTTTTTTTTTCCCCCCTGTGACATCCAATACATTGAAGAAAGCAGGCTAGTTGCTGGCCATTCTGAATTTGAGTTATCATTTACTGATACAACATTTCTCTATATTTCCTGTAAACTGAAAATGTGCTTTAGACCAGCACTGCCTGATAGAAGTTTCTGTAGTGGTGGAAATGTCCTGTATCTGTGCTGATGCTATTTAATACAATAGCTTCTAGCTATACATGGCTATTGAGTCCTTAAAATGTGATTTGTGATACTGAGTGCTGTATATTTATAGTTAATTTTAATTCATTTAAATGTAAATAGTGACAGCTAAGTTATACTTGCCACAGCATTCCATCCAGGAGTTCCCTGATGTCAGGTGGTTCCATCTAAGTAAAGTTGACTTTGACCCATTGGTTAAAATGATCTCTAGATGTCTATATTTTAAAGTACTTTTTCTCCCCCTTACAAATTAGTAAATAATCTATAGAATGATGGTTTGGTATCACTGAATATTGTGTTCTTCACTAGCCTTGTACCTAATGGTTTTGGGATCCGTTGATGATCCTTGTCTGAATTAGTTACTATAGTGGACATTGTGAAATGGTGATTTTCTGTTTTATCTTCTATTAGCTGACTTTCTTCTATTACAAAGTACATTTTCCTCCCTCCCTTTCTCTTTTTACCTCTCCCCACTCTCTCAATAGCATGATGGACTTGTGAATTTTTATTTAATCAGTATATTATGAATTATAATAATTATTTTTTTGTTGTTCCCATTGCCCCAAATTTAGTCAGCAGGAGTCTCTTTAGTTTTTAGGGTGCTGGGAATAGAAACCAGGGCCTCTAACATGCTAAGCTCATGCTCTGCCACGAAGCTACACTCCTAGCCATTAGGAGTCTCTTTAGATTGGTTCCTGTGCCCTTTTTTATATGACCTCATTCAATCTGAGCCTTCTTTGCTTTGGGGCCTAACAGGATGTTCCAGGTTTGCTTTATATTTTCTGTGCCTCAGACATAGAATTGGTCTTTCAGCCGAGAAGTTATAGTTGCTTTAAGTGGGGAGGGGTATTTAGAAACCACATTCCGGTAGTTAGCTGTGCTCACAGCATAGCAAGTGTTGGCTATAGCACTCCAGTTTTGTTTTTTAGTAGTACTCAGGTAGAATGCTTAATGTTCAAAAGCAGTTATCATTATCCATGTGTAAGCCACTTTTCATATATTTCACACAGAAAATAAAAGTGGTAGACAAAGCATGGAATTTTGCCTTCACAGTAGAATAAAGGAAATAATAGAAAATTTCTTCTTATTTTCATACTGAGGTTTTATTGATTGATTTCTTATTGTAACCAAATGTTGGAAGAAGGAATTTGAAAGAATCATCTTTTATAAATATTTTCATATTGAGAACGTTAACTGTATACAATAAGATATGTTTAAAAAACATTATAGAACGAGCTGCTATAGAATATCAGCAGGGGGACCATTTTAAGGAAAAGAATGATAAACTATATTTATAGGAATATGGAAAGCCTTATTTATAAACATTCAGAAATAATATAGATGTTGCAGTTTTGAATTTTGGATAAGAAATCCATTTTTAAAACAATTCTGCTAGCTAAATGTGGTGGCTGTGGTGCTGGGTGTAATCCCAGCAACTTGGGAGATGGAGGCAGGAGGATCACAAGGTCGAGGCCAGAGGCAGCCTTCATAACTTAGTGAGACCCTGTCTCAAGATAAAAATAAGAAAGGGGCTCAGAGTATAGCCTATACCAGTAGAGCACTTGCAAAGTATACTTGGGGTATTCAACCTCCCAGTACTGCAAAACAAATAAACAAAAATCCAAATTGTGTTGATGGCATAAAAGAGCAGATCACATAGCTACAGTTTGGAAGGATGTACATTCCACGCAGAACTGCGCTTTAACTGTCACCCTGAGTATAAAGATGAGTGCCTGCCATGTGCCTATGATGCCAGACAGTGATATCAGAAAAACCCTGTGAGTGATACCATAATTTCAACAAGCTGTGCAACAGGCTGATGTTGATCTTTTCTGTCTTCTTGTTTCTTTCTACTCTTATCTTTTGTGCCAGTGTCCAGTGGTGGCCTTGGATATACTTAATGCATCCCCACTCAGGTATCAGATCTTTATTCTTGTTAGTTGACCTCAGGTAAATCTTAGGAGAAAAGTGTTCACATACATTACTCACACACCCCAAAAAGCTATGGACATTTCCCCTCAAATAGAGTACAGTTAATGCAAATGAACCTCAAGTTCTTAGAATTCTAGAAAGTGAAACTAAATGACAGAGTGTAGGAGAGTGGGGATTTTGTCCAAATTATACAAGACAAAGCCCAGACTCTGGTTTCTGCCTGTATTCTACCCCCAGCCTCAACCTTATGACCTTTCCTTGTGCATGCACACACACACAGAGATATTTCATTCTCTCTATCCCTCCCTCCCTCCCTCCCTCCCACCCCTCACCCATCAAAGACATGGACATGCTTTTCTCTCCCATCTCTCCCTGACCTGTCCCCATCCACTTTCTGCCTCCATCTCCCTCTTCCATCTCTCAGTACTTCCTTTGTGGCATTCTATTTGTTTATATGTCTGTTTTCCCATTTCACTATGAGCTCCTTGTCAATGCTCTCAGTTTCTGGCCCAAAGTACAGCTCACAGTTAGCACTCAGTAAACATTGAGAACCCCTCTCCCATTTTGACTGAAAGCTAATTCTTCCTTATTTTTTGTCTCATTCTAGACCATGAACACCTATGTAAGAACTAATATAATGTTGATTATGTCCTATTATTTACCTACCTGGAAGCATTTGTATTTAATAGTAGAGGCATTCTGAAGATATAATGTCATTTAAAGATATGATTCTCTTGGAAAATTCTGGCATCACGTTATGTGTGCTGAAAGAGCATACAATTTGAGGAGAAAAAAATCTTTTGAGCTCTCACTCAAATTCCTATGAAGCATTGTAACAGATATTGTGGGCAAGGCATGGCCTTCAAACTCCTGAAGGACAAAATCTGTAGCAAATCCCATTTTTTATCAACCAGAGTGTCTTTCCCATTAATATTTACTAGTTGAAAAAATAAATGTTCCCCCATATCTTTTGGTTAAAGTCCACCACCTAGGAGGAAACACATATATTGGAAAAAATTGGGGAAGAGGAAACAAGGCTCTAAATCTTAGTCCCATCTCTGATAGTCACTCAAGAACCAAACCAGCCAATTTATATAATTCTTTGTGCCCATTTCTTCAACTATAATATGAGGTGGTAGGGCCAGATGATTTTAAATATCTATTCAGTTCAACTATCCCCATAGCCTATGACCAAGAATTAGTCATACAAGGCCAGAAACCAGTGAAAAAGGAAACTTGTAGGGGAGGGGGGAAAGTAGTGGTGGCATCATCAGGCAGACAGTAATGTGATGAAAGGGAAAATGATGGGATGAAAGGATACAGAAGAAGGAAGCGTAATGGAAAGTGGGATATGATATGAGCATGGAGAGATAGCCCAGAGACCTGAAACATCTGCAAAAACCTCCATCACCTCTTCCTCCCACCCCAGCTCACTGTTAACAGAGTTTAGTGATTCAACTGAAATACAATTCTTGTGTATAGGGAGAAAGCGAATGGGAAGGTCATCTTAAATTTCGGTAGGCAATATCCAGCCAGTACCATGAAGCAACGCAATAACAGACAGAATGAGTTACCAGATGGATTAATTCATTGTTCTTGGTTTAATGAAACAGATTGCCCAGGTTGGAGCAGAAGATGAGGGCATTGTCCTTAAGAGGGTCTGTGCACTAGGCAATACTACTAGAGCATGAGTTATTTGGCTCTGAAGCAGCAAATCTCACCAGGAAAAGTGTAGGCCACATGTCAGGAAAGGAACGGGGACAGGAGATTGCAGAAGAGAGAAGGGATGCATTCCAAGCCATGATATACTTGATCCGAGAAGAAATTAGGAATGAAATGTGACTCACTGTTGAAGCTAGAGAAGCTAATAAGGACATGTACTCTGATGTCGTATCAGACATTTTTAGCAAGAAAGTCTTGAAAAGAATCATCTTCACAGTATTTTTAAAACTTAAAAAAACTTAAAAGTAATAGAACCTTTTGTTTAAATGCAGTTAAGTGAGGAGGTGGGGACTAGGGAGACTTATGCCTACAGAGTGCAGTTGGAAACTACAATTCTCCAGTGTTCAGGAGGTAGATTTGATGGATAATTACCAAATGTGAAAATAAAGGGTAAAGAAAGGGAAAAAAAAGTATTTTATGGTGGTGATTCTTCCTCCTAGGGGATGCAGATTTATAGTTTGTATTCATTATCAATTTATCAAAATACTACCCTAGTTTCAAAATACATTGTACAGTTTTTCTTTGTGTCAGTAATTTAGAAAAAGAGTACCTTATAGTTCAGTAAGTTTTTCACATGTACTGAGAACAATCTAAATCAGGCTCTTGAAGATATTTTTCTTACTATTTTTTATGAAACCTCTGTATAGTTACGTCTTTCAGTTTGTTTTAGCAAAATGAATTGAAAAATTCTCATGTTTCCATGAGGAAGTGTTCTGTCTTTGGAAAGTATGGCTCCAAATGATCCCCTAATAACTAGATCCCCTAACAACCACTGATTTCAAAGAAAAAATAAAACATTTATGTTGTTGGTAGGTGCTGTCGAGTTGGGTCTGACCCATAGCCACCCTATATACAACAGAATAAAAACACTCTGCAGCACTGCTATGCCCAGTACTATATCAGTGCTTCTTTGCTATTCATAGGGTTTTCAGTGGCTGCTTGTTTGGAAGTGCCTCCAGAGTGGATTGCCACTTCCTTCTTCCTTTTTGTGGTGCTGTGGATTGAACGTAGGGCCTCAGAGAATACAAAGCAGCACTCTACCAAGTGAACTAAATCCCATCCCCCAAAACATTTATAGTCACAGGGAAAAAGAATTTTTGTTTAACCTCTAATTATATGTTTATATTATAACCATCTCTCAAATACTTTCCCTTGGAATCTATAAACCATGACCATTTAAAGCTCTTGGGGACTTAAAAATTAAAAATCTCTAAATTCAAAAGAGTAGATAAGGATCAGAAAGATGTAAATTATATTTTCACCATTGCTTTATTTCTTTATTTTTATTTTATTATTTTATCATTTGTATTGCCTTATAAAACTTTAACTAGATATCTTTTTAGATCATTACTGCCTTCTATCATGTTAATAGCATCCTGCTGGGGAAAAAAAAATCTCTACTCATTACTAAAAATGAAGTAGTGTATGATACCTTTTTAAATATTTTGAGGGAAACAGCTCAGTTTGGTTATTACCTGTGAATTTTTTTGTGTTGAAACAAAGCTCAGGGCTATTTCATGTTCAAACTGAGAACTAAGGAAATAACACACCGATTATCTCATAGGTAAGTTTTTTAATTGCATGCATAACTGCCTAATTTAGAAAATGTTCTGATACTTACTGAGGTGGACCACAATCAGTGACTTTTTTTAAGGCTTTGAGTACTAAAGTACTGAATCAAAGTGCATTTTCCTGCCCTGCATTTAAGAAAAAGTCATTTTATGATTGAATCATTTTCATCAATTGTAGTATGATAATGATGCAGACGTCTTTATGTAGTTATTAATACCAGAGCAAACTTGATTCCTATGGTACTGTGTAGAGTATATTTTTCTTCTTAGAAATAGAATATTTAAAGTTGATGATCTGGCAAATACTAAGTTGCTGTGACTATTAGAACAATGATATTGTATAGATATATAGATAAGTCAGTAGAGTTCACTTTTTTCTCCTTGTTTAGGACCAAACTATTCAAATGTTTTACTTTCATGATAAAGTAACTGGATTTTCATGTTAGCTTCATGAGAGTGTCAAGCTGTTATTATGTGTGGGTGGGTAGGTGTGTATCCCACAGTTTTACTCCTTAAATAGATGAAAGACTAAGTAAAAATCCCATCAAACCTTGCTTTATTTAAAAATGTACTGACATTTTATAGAATTCAACTTTTGATATGCTATTTGTGAAATTACCTACTTTTTCAGGATAAGTTGAATTTCTTGGCAACATCAGCTTTTACTTTCTACTTTACTATTCCTTTTATAAAGATGACAAAATATGGACAGGTTTGAGTTGCAATGGTATCTACCATAAAATCAAACTTTGTTCAATTTTAGATTGAATATGAGACTCAAATTAAGAAGATGCAGCTACTCTCAAAAGATAGTCTGAGAATAAAAAGTGAACTAAAAGATGAAGACAGAGAAAAGGTAATAAATTAAAATTATAAATTTTCTGCTAACAGTTTCTGGAGTGTTTATATTTTAAGATATTATTTTCATTATTATTAAAGTTATGAAAAAGAAGTTTATTTTGGCTCACAGTTCTCTTCCAGGGTCAGGGGACTGCATTTGGTGATGCCCTTGTGGCTGGCAGCATCCCAGGGCATCACATAGCAAGGGAGAGGGAATGCATGTGTGTCTCTTCTGGTCTTCTGGTGTGTCTTTCTCTCTCTCTTTCTGTCTCTCTCTCTGTCTCCTCACCAGGATTCAGTCGTGGGGACCCTTAAGATATTACTTTAAGTAAAATCATTTTATTATAAAGATCTTTCTGATTAAACTTTAAGTGCTTAAAGATTTTTGCTTATAGGATATTGCTTTAATGTCTAATTTAATTAGATTTGCTGAAAGGTATTCACTTTGGGGTTACGATTTAGTAGGCAAAAACTGCATTTTTCTAAGTAATGTTTTATAGCTACTTTTTCTTAGTTTGAGAAATGTTTTAAATTAGAAGTAAACTAAATGCGGCATTTTGATTTTTTCCTTTGTGTATATAATTTTGTACATTTGAACCTTTTCACAGAGAAAAGTGGAAGGAAAAGATTGCATATCTAAGCAATAGACAAAAAGACCAGCCAGAAATACTTAAATAAATTCTACTATGTATCTGCTGTAATGCAGGCTTCTAATCCTTCTGCCTATCTCCATATAAATGATTCTGTTCAAGACCATAGATGTTTTCTTCACTAAAAGCGGTAAAGCTCTTTTAGATGAAATGTCTAAAAACATCTTGTAATAACTTGGAGCATGCTGGCAAGAGTAGTCACTTGTGACTATGTGTGAAACCCCCTCAGCCAGTCGATATTGTAATAAGCAAAAATGGTAGCATCACTCCATTATTCAGAAAAGCCAACAGCGTGCTTGTTCCTTAGGCTGCAGCATTCATTAAGAAAAGCTTACTGGGCTGAAAGCTGGAAACAGATGATAACGGGATATGATTTTCATATTTAATGCTTTCCTTGGAAGAGTATGTGTGCTACAGATTGATAGAAGAATCAACTGCTACTTTACTAAAAGACTTTCAGGTTTGCCCTATAGCTACCGATGGAATCATTCAGCCAAGAAATTAACTTTTTCTCCTTTTACCTGCTTTATATATCTGCTAAGCAGGCTGCCTGGCTGCCAGTAAATGTTATTATGCAGTTAACTGTTTGGTATTTAAGACTCTTATCAGAAAAGAAACAGAGGCCACACTATTTTGTTTTTATGGTAGGAGGAAGGTTTTAGTTTTTCTTTCTTCCATGCATTAGCAGGCATTAATCTGAGTTTATAGGAAGTTTTAGTTTTCCTTCCCCACAGATTAAAAAGTTAAAAAGCTAGAATTTAGAGCATTCTTTAAACTGTAAGATACAAAACACCAAGCCCCAGGAACCTTGACCTATATAAAAAGGCCTTTAATGATAAATGAATTCTGTGCCATTAGATGTAGGCCAAATGTGGTATGGTGTGATAGACTTCTAAACCATCCAGGGAGTTTTTCTGTTTGACATTCAGTTGTGAAATAATTGACATGTTTTTAATCTACAAACCAGTTTGTTCTTTCTATACCATTCCTGATAGACACATTCTTAGTATGGCAATGTCAATGGTACTTAAGTAAAATGGGAGGTCTTTTTTATTCTATTTGCACTACTGATTCCTTACCTTGCATATAGTTATGGAGTCTTCATTTAATAATTAGAAGTGTTTTCTTTGCACTAAAAGGTGTCATCTCCTTAAAAGCTTTGATTATTGACTATATGTAAGAATCAATTAGGTAACATTTTGAGAAACTTATTGCTTCCCTTTTCTAATTTCTCATTGATATTCAAGTAAAAAATAAATGTATTGCAGTAAAATCATGACTTAGTTAATGTTTATTGTATACTAATTCCTGAACAAGCCCTTATCCTGTGAATTATATTGTATTTTTTACTAGAAATCCAAGTTCCTCTTCTTTGGATAGTCATATATGAATTAGTCTCTGTGTCCAGAGTCATTGACCTCCAGGCCTTTCCTAATGCACAGACTGCCTCACTGATTGAATTCAGTATAGAGTCGTTGAGCAACCATTCTGTTTGAGAAGCCTCAGGAGACCCCTCTATGAACATCACAATTCTTGCTCTCAAGGTGCTTCTCACAAAACATTGTTCTTTCTGAGCTACAGGATACTGTTGTTGTTAGGTGCCATTGAGTCCAACTTGTAGTAACCCTATGTACAGCAGAATGAAACACTCACCGATTCTGTGCCAGACACACGATCTTATTTATGTTTCAGCCCATTGTTGCACACTGAATAGTGTATAATGAGTGCCAGTTATGGGAGACAGGCATGAACTGCATGGAAAAAGATGGGACTGATTCCTCTGCAATGAGTGACTCAGGCCTTGGTAGAGGAGGTGATGTTTGAGTGGGCATTGAAGGATAAGTTGGATGTTGGCAAATGGAATGGGAGATGTTATAAATAAAGCAGGAGCAGGAAAATCTAGGGGGTTGGTGCCTGTTGTTGTTAGGGGCCATCAAGGTGTCTCTGACTCATAGTGACCCTTATAGGGTTTTCAATGGCTGATTGTTTTGAGAGTGCCTTGGGAGTGGTTTGCCACGTCTTTCTCCTGTTTTTGCGATCCTGTTTTGCGATTGGGAATCAAACTCAGAACCTCAGAGACTGCAGAGCAGTGCTCTACCAACTGAGCTAAATCCCAGCCTGGTTGGTGCCTAGTCAGGCAGAAATCTAAAGAGCTTAAGGGGATGTGATAGAAAGTGAGATTGGACAGGTCCATCATGAGACTTGGTACCTAGAACTAAGGCCCCAGGCTCAAAAATTGTGATTTCCTCCTAGAATTGTCACTTGTGCATGCATGTGTATACTGGGGCAGATGAAAAAAGGGCTTGGGAGCAGAGCAGTTACATTACAGGAGTGCAACTGCAGGAAGCTGAGGCTGGCAGTGCAGGGCAGGATGGACCAAGGGCAGAGAGACTCAGTCCACCATGGGGAGAGGCTCAATCAGGTAGTAATGGCTCACTTGAGCCTCAAGTACAGGCTCAATCAGTTAGTACTTCATAAAAAG
Organism: Pedetes capensis; assembly: GCA_007922755.1. Lineage (NCBI taxonomy): Eukaryota > Metazoa > Chordata > Mammalia > Rodentia > Pedetidae > Pedetes > Pedetes capensis. Next base: position 32,722 of record VMDO01022021.1, read on the forward strand.
TAGTTTAATAAGTGGCCGTATAATTTCCAACCATAAACAGTAACTTGGATGTGAGAAAAGTCATCAAGTCGCGTTTCTCTATGTTTTAAATGTAAAAGTCTGGCTCAGTTTTGCAGAAAGACATCCACTGTTTGATGCATCCACTGGCTTCTTTTTAGAGTCCTGTGTTCTCTTAAAAGGATGAATAACTATTCCACTCATCTCCCAATCTTGTTTCCACCCTTATTTAGCAAACTTAAAAAAAAAAAAGTAGCAAAAAGACAGTTTAGGCCCCATCTGAATCCTTGCAAATTTTCCTATAATTTAGTAATCCTTCTCTTCTATTATATATTGTAATTTTTAAATTTGGGGTAAACTCCAATTCTGTTTGTCTCTAGGCATGTACTTGTGGTTGTTAAGGTTTTTGGTATGAGCAATGATTAGAGAGTATACAAAAAGACCCATCAAAACATGTATACTCAAGCTAGATGGAGATGGTGTTTGTGAACGGGAGGACAGGCTTTGGGTGGGGTTGTGAAATTTCTTTTAGTTACTGTGCCAAGAAGTATATTCTGCTAGGAGCAGAAGTGAACTGATGATACTCTTCCAGGGCTGGAAGCTGTGGAGGACCAGGGAGTTTCAGCACAGGACTAGGGGCTTCCTGGGAAGTGTCACCTCCACTGTTATAACCTTCTCTGCAGGGATCATGGGGAGAACAGCTACACAGGTTGTCACTCCCACTTGTGATACCAGTAGTGACAGTGGGTGATGATCATCGCACACTTTCCTTGTGACAGGTGTTACATCGATGGTTTATATGTATCAATTAATTTAATCCCTTCCAAAACCCTGAAAGTGGATGATATTGTCCCCACTTCATATCAAGACTCAGAAAAGTTAGTTAATTCACCCAAGCCTACACAGTAAGGCAGAACCAAAATTCTAACCCAGTCCATCTGGCTTCAGTGTCCATGCTATTAGCTATCTTGCCACAGTGCCTTCCCAGGTAAGAAGGGGGAAATGGTCTTCAAAGTATAGGGACGTTTCTGGTGAGATAAAAGTAGGGAGCTGCATTTTTACCCAATTGTGAGAGGGAATGAAATGGCCTTCCTTAGTGCCATAAGAGTCCAGCGGAATCAGGTGGGCCATGGCAAGCATGTTTGCCACAGGAACATCCATTTGAGTTGGTTGGTCAGGCAAAAGAGATGTCTCACAGTTGAAGCAAAGAAGAACTTGAAGGGAGAAAGCCTGCATAGTCACCATGGACACAGTTATATCCTGAGTGACCCTAGTAGGGAATCATGCAGGATATCCAGGCTATGTAGAGTTGTATTAATTTTTAAAAAGGGTCTACTGCCTTGACATGGTTGGATACTTTTTGAGCTTCTATTCTTTACCTGGAGGCCTGCAGCCATAGCCCTGTGGCATCCGATCCCGTCAGATCTCGGAAGCTAAGCAGGGTCGGGCCTGGTTAGTACCTGGATGGGAGACCGCCTGGGAACACCAGAAGCTGTAGGCTTGGGAGAAGGACCTGGCAACCCCCTCCCAAAAATCAATCTGCCATTGAAAACCCTATGAACAGCAGAGAAGCACTGACAA